>VYXD01003042.1:147489-240247 GCA_013397195.1 Hylia prasina | reverse complement strand
TTATTATTATTAATAATAAAAATAATAGATACCTATACAAACTGGAGCCTCAAAGTTCCATCCTTTGCTTGTGCAGGTTAATTGCTCTTCTCCTTGTAACTGAAATCCATAGTGACATGTATAAGTCACTGTAGATTGTCCAGATTCTGAACAGTATACAATATCGCCATTTTCCACACTCTTTGGTGTTCCACATCGTTCATCTACAAATAGTAAGTCCATATTACAGGCTTTTAAAAAATTACCATCTTACACTTGCAAATGGATGGTATTCTCCATTACTGCTATAAACATTATCTTTAGTGGAATTTTTCACATTTTAAGGTGATCAAGACTTAAATTGTTCATTTCTGGAAAAGAATTTATATAGAGTACCACAGGTTTGATTTATAATCCTCATAAAACTAGCATTACAACGTAAGAAGGACATGGACCTGTTGGATCAAGTTCAGAGTAGGGCAACACAGATAATCAGAGGCCTGGAGCACCTTTCCTTTGAAGAGAGGGGCTGAGAGAACTGGGGTTGTTGTTGTCATTGTTGCAGCCTGGAGGAAAAAAGCCTCCAGGGAGACCTTATTGCAGCTTGTCAATTTAAACAAATCTTTTAAGAATGATTGGAACAAACTTTACCAGGACCTGTTGCAACAGGAGAAGGAGTAATGTTTTTAAAACCTGTTAGTTTAAAAAACTAAAAAGTTTTAAAAAACTTTCAGTTTTTTAAACTAAAAGAGGGTTGATTTAGATTAAATATAAGGAACAAGTTTTTTACAAGAGTACCAAAACACTGGCAGTAGTTACCCAGAGAGGTGGATGTCCCATCCTGGAAACATTTGGATTCAGATTGCATGGGGCTCTAAGCAATCTAATTTAGTTTAATATGTCCCTGGTCATTGCAGGTGGGTTGGACTAGATGTCTTGTAAAGATCCCTTCCAAGCCAAAATGTTCTATGATTCTATGATCCCACTTCTAAGTGACAGAAATACTAAAGTTCTGATTCAGACCAGGAAATTCAAGATTTGCCACAACCAAGGTCAGTACTTCAACTGCTCCTCCCCTCAGAAAAGATTGGAAACTACTAAGATTACCTTCCTGATAAAATTCTTGCCAGGCTTCTAAATTCATCCCAGGTATATTGTTACAATGTTTAAAATCCTGCGGAAACTTTCCAAGTTGAAAGACATCTGTTGGCACTTCAGAAATTCCTGTGTTGTCACAAATCACGCGGGACAGTGAATGTTTTCTGAGTTCATTCTTTTGAGCTTCTGTGAAAACATTATCATTTTCCCACCAAAATCTGGAAAGATTGATAGAAACTTTTTTTGAAAAGAACAAATTCAAAGAGCTGGTTATTCTTACTTTCACAGTACCTTATATAAAAAATCAAAAATAAGAATTACAGCAAAAATGGGTGAAATATAACAATAATAACACTAAATGCCATGAGCATATAGAACTAGTCATAAAAAGGCTAGCGTGAGTCTGGTGTACTGGTCAACTCAGGTCATGTATTAAAGCCGGCAGAATTGCTTTTTATTGATTAAACACGTCCACAAAAGAAATTACAATCCTGAGAGAAAAACTTGAGACAAGTTTGATTGAACTGCATCCTTACTCCTACACACACTAATATGTGCTGTTCACTCATAAATTGTTTAAAGCATAAATTACAGAAGAATTTCAGGAGTAACCAGAATAGATTTCCCCATACCAAAGCTTTTGAATTCTGCTTGCCCTTACTGAATTGCTGCTAGGAAAACAGGTACTGTTGAATGCTTCTCTGGTTAATTAGGAGTACATAATTTGCTAAGATACCTGTAGATATGCAGATTAATTATAGTAGAAAATATAATTATGTTTTTGAGCATAGAAAAAAGTATGGAACAGACAAGACCTGCTTTATTTTTGTCAGATCAGGAGTGTGGTGTCAGAACAGAGGACAAAGATAGATATACTTTTATATAGATATACCTTTATATATCTATTAAAGACATACCTATATCTTAAATAGATATACCTTTGTGTTACAAAGATATATCTATTAAATGGTGACAATTATATAATATATATATATATGCATACACATATACATATACATTTAAAGGTAAAAGGAAAGAAAAAAACAGGGGAGAAAAGGAAAGACAAACATTTTATATATAAAGACGTCATTAATGGCAAAAATACTTCTGGAGAGTTTGATAGAACATCTCTATTGGTATATTAAACACTGGTAAGCACTGCTACACTGCTTAGTTCCCTGTGGGACCCAGGCCAGTTAGGATTTTCCCAAATGCTAGGCAGGATTGGTGGTAACATGTCTGAGGATAGACAGCAGTAGAGTGTGGGAGTGATCACAGTGTACAAACTGACATCAGGTTTAACACAGGACTTATGATTCATAATACAGGGGGCACATGGCTGAGGTTTCTAGAAAGTCTGTGAGTTTGTGTTTACATTTGCCTGATTAGAAGGGAACAGCAATATTGACTGCGGACTCTATGCAAACCTGGCATATGTGCAGCATTTAAAGATTTTTATGAGCTGCTTGTAAAGGTACCATACAAATGGGAAGTCTGATAGTGGTGTTTGTGCTCCGGGGAGGATGAGGGTTGCCAGTGTGCCCTAGGGTGGCTTTTCAAGGCAGATCGGATCCTGCTGCCAAGACGAGCATACCTGCTAAATAATAAGGTAAGTGCATGTAAAATTTTGGAAAACTGGCTTTATTTGTAGGCCAACAGTTACCTTCAGAAGCCTGATTTGTTAAAAACCCATCCCAATTTGCCTACATTGAAGAGACAAAGTACAGAACTGGGGGTGGAGCCAATGTCCCACACTTCAGCAGCACTATGACAAGAAATGTAGGAGATGGAGGGGCTGGAAGGAGGACAAAAGAAAGAAGCCTTCCTCCTACACCTCACCTGCACACTCTTCCTAAACTTCTCAGAGCATCCTGAAACTTCACTGATGATTCCGAGGCCCCTTCCCATAACCAAAGCCATCAAAGTCTTCTGTCCACTCCATTCTCCTCCACCTGTCATTCCCCTTTCATGTACATTAAAACCTATTCTATTTTCCTCAGAAAATTTGGTTTTATCTACAGGCCTAAATGAAAAATTACTTTTTTGATCTACCCAAATGATAGGTGTTTACTTTAACAAACATTTTGGTTTACTCCATTTGATCTGTATCAGGTGACCAAATCCCTATGCAAAGAATGACAAAACTTCAGAATTTTTGCCCAAATATTTCAAATCCTGAGACTGCAAAAATATTCAAAGGAGGAAGAGATGGAAGAAAAGATAGGATCAGAAACAATTTGTTTCAGTTGATGTGGTTAAGACAGTGCCTGAGTTTAGTCAATAGGAAGAAGAAAACCTTTTATGTTTTGTCAGATTACTGACAAAAAGGTTTTAGGACCATTAGGATTTAGAGTTCAGTCAGATGACAGTTCTAGGTAGTCCTGATTTTTGAACTGAAAGAGTACATTAGAAGAGTTATTTTTAAATCCCTGCATACAGACCTTTCACTTAGGGTATCTAGTATGTGTAATGCCCCTGTTACAGTTACAGATAACACCCAACACTCTACCTGATCAGATACTGCAGTGAGTGTTAGACTTTTCCATTCTTACTATGTGACAACTATAACATGTTGTTACATACTTCTAACTTCTCTTAGGTGGTTTCTTTGTAATTAATGACGGAATACTATTTTGCATTTAAGTTAGCTGCCACAAACTTTGTGGTAGAAATCCAGGGAATTCTTTCATTATTAGAATTCTCTTTTTCTCAATTTGGAGTTAATGTATTTAATTATGCTTATGTTTATGAATAGTAAATGAATTAAACATACGGAATAATAGAAAGGAGGCTGAAAAGACCTCCATAGATACTCCTTGCCAGATATGGACATGCCTGTACAATTCAGAGGAATTTCAACCATGATTTTAACACAGTTGAGTAGAATGTTTATTGTTTATACAGTTTCTGCAAACAAAATACCACCTTTATCATTAGCATTGCTTTTTGTTGTGAGCTAATTAATTAACATTTTTTAAAGTTCAGATTTAACTTCTGCCTTGGATGATTATTTCCATAATGGTTTCTTTCCATAACAGTGACTTATAAGAGAAGATTAAAGGTCATTGTAAGGATCAGATGTACTTAAAACACCCCTGCTAGCATGGTGTGAGCAGTTTTAAATTAGTCGTCTCATGAGATCCAAAATTGCTGCCACAAGTGCAGGATAGAAATAAAAAATGGTTAGTTTTATAATTGCTTCATGAGCAGAAGCAAGATATAAACAATTTCTTGTACCCTGTTGTGACCTGAAGCTGTATTCCTCCTGCTTTTCTGGTATGAAGGGCTGTACTGGCACAAGATCCTGGTGGCACTTGTGCAGGGTTCGTCGTGTCATCCTATGCTGTGTCCAACAAGGCAACTCTGGGAGCACGCTGCAGTCCCAATTCTCATAAGGCCAAGTACATGGTGGTTTTTTTATCCCCTCTATGAAGCCTGAATTACAGCTTTTTCCTATCCCTTCTGACTTTGCTGCAGCTGCCAAAGAAAAATATTGAGGTTCTTCCAGCTCTTGAGCCCAGAGCAGCCCTCAGGGGGAATAAAGCCAGCACAGTACTACATCCATCCATGCAGAAGTTACTGCCCCTACCACAATTACCTTCTGATGGCACCTTGCATTTTCAGCCAGAGTGCACAGCTGGACACCTCAGTACCACAGAAACAAATTCCATGTCATCTGGAAATGAGACTATGTTCAAACCAAAGAAGAATAATCAAAAGCTCACCACAAGACTGAAGGAGCCAAGACAAAAATGTGCAAGGGGCAGAGAATGGTTTGTTTGAAGCATATTTAAGTGGCTGTATAATCTCCATTGCTCCTGGGTTTCTACAGATGATTTGACTGCATAATAAACTTACCGGTCACCATCCCTTAGTGCTTTCATTTGTTTTCCAATTATACAAGCAAACAGGGGACCAGTCCTAGCACCTGGAAGAAAGTCTTCCAGAAGACCACCAAGCCAAACATCAATATTGTTAGGATTATGGTACAGTTCCATGATTTTTTCAGTGACATTGTGATTGGTTATTACTGTATTCAGGTCAGTGTGAGTTTCCAGTTTTGGTAAACCACAGAATTCTCGCCATTCATTATAACCTGCAAATATGATGTTTAAAGGAAGATTAGATTTGTCTATTAGGCATCATAAATGAAATTAATAAATTTGTAAACACTGGATTTTGACAACCTTGATCATAGTCATAGACAGTTTTGTATAAATAAGGTCTACTATTATTGGTTAAATTGTCAGAGAAACAAGATCTGAACTAAGTTCCTGCAGTCTTCCTCTAAGCGGGTATATCCATGGCCTGATGGGCTATTAACTCCTTGACTGTTAGCTCAATCTTACCCTGGGCTGACAGGATTAAAAAATCTAGTGCAAAAAAAACAGTGACAAACATGTAATATTTCTTAAAATGTGGAATGTACCTGACTAAGCCATCTCACCACTCCTGGAGATATCTGTCAACACCTGTGATTGGTGGAGGCAGTGAGGCTGTGCCTAAAGCGATCTATCCCACAGGCTGGGGACAGCCTGGTGATGGGAAGTGGCTGCTTCAGGCAGAAACCCCCACTTCTCAGAGCTGGTTCCAGCAAAAACATGCCTGGGGTACCTACACTGAGCTCACCCAGATCCGCTCACTAGTACTGTTCTTCTAGATTCAACATTTATTTTAATCTCAAAAGCTTCAAATACTTTCCATCAAATTTAAGAACGTACATTTTTAGCAATGTACATTTTAAAAGAGACTTAAGTCACTTTTCTAATTACCAAAGCTATTATTTAAAAGTTTATCATTACATCCCAAATATAAGCAGTAACCATCTGGAAGAAAAAATCAAGAAAAATCAATAGACCTGGGAGTCCATGATCACGGCCGCGTTGTAAATTCAATGACGATAAATCGAGTGAACCATTATTGTACAACACAAAGAGTTTTTCTGTTAACTCCTCATTCAGCAGTTGATCTTGTACCTGCAGTTTTGCTGGGTGTGCTAGAAGACCCCTTATTAAAGGATCCAAGCCTCCTTTAAAGATTAAAATGATGGTATTATAGCATACATATAAACCGTTATAACTTCCATAACAAATGTGAATATATATATGTTTCTATGGTTTAAAACATTGTCCACACAGGCGTTTACATTCAAACACATGCAAAAATCTCCTTTAGTTTAAAGTAGAAGTAACAGTGGTATGGAAAAGCTCCATCTTCTTCAGGTGTAAAAGAACTTGCAACCTACAAAAAAATTCATACACAAAAAAATCCCAGAAACATCTTCATCATCACCTATCCTTCTATTGCCAATCCACCAGACTGGTTTAATCTAGAGAGTAATGTTTTTCTGATTCAGTCAACTATTTAATTGAGAATAATAATTCAGATTCTTTTTAGTGCTCGGGAATCCAATCAACAACTTAAATAAATAATTTAATTAAATAAATGCTCCCATTCCTAATTCAGGATAAGTAACTTTGAAAAAAAATTACAATATTCTGTGGAGAAAAAGACCAAAAAGCAACACAAGCAGTTTAAATAAAACCATACCTCCTTTAATGAGTCTCCAAGGACTAAAGAAAACTTCATGCAAATGAAGATTTGGAAGTTCAGGATCATCTAAATACTGTGCATTTAATCGCTTTATTATTGGTTGGATTGTTGCATGACCAAAACGAAAAGCAGCTGTTGCAAATACATTAGAAAGCGTAGGATTCACTGTGGGATCATAACCTGTATAAAGGCCAATATACAGATTAAAAGCATCTGGACCAATGATTTTGGGAATGTAATCTCTTAAAGTAATAATCTGAAAGAAAAGAAAAAGAAACATATTTTAGCTTTTCTATAGATGAATAGTAAAGAATCCCAGGTGCTAAATGCTTTTTTCTTTGCTCATCTATGCCCAAGCATTTGGGATAAGTAAGAGCAGTGTTTCCTGGAAAACAGCATCAGTCTTATTTTTGCAGTAAGGGGACAAATGACCAGGGAGAATCCGTGGTACACCTCAGAACAGTGCACATCAGTCAGAGCCTGTTAGGTTTTACCACAGATGCTAGACCAAAGCTTCCGGAGCAGAGATGACCAGTGCTGCTCATTTACAAACCACAGGCCTAATCCAGCTCACAGGAGGTGTGCTGAGATTAAAAATGTAAATTATAATGGCCTTAAAAATGGCAATGAAAGCAAGAAGCACTATAATATCTTTCAAGAATGCTTTCTAATGTGACCAGATGCTATTTTCAGACATATGTTTGTCACACAAATCCTCTTTTATTATTATTATTATTTGAAATGAAGAGGCTTTGAAATACTGGTGCCCTAAATCCCCTTGTAGACATATTATATTAAACATAGGCTAATTTATAGACTTCTAAAATATACACTTCAAAAATGAAAAGACTGATAAACACCTTTTGTCAAATACTTTTATAATGTAATAGTACTACAGTGGCATGAAAAAGCATAGGAGTAATCATGAGAAAAGGAAAGAGGGGAAAATATTCTACTGTACCAAATAAAATGAAAATGCATTATAGGTTAAAGATTATGCTGCACTCAATAAAGCAATATGAGATAAATATGAAGCATAATGAACTCAATAAAATACCTCATATATTCAATATAATATGCAATAAATATACAGACAAATGTATTTTGAACTTGATATAGTGTGAATTTGAAAAACTAGCTGGCATAAAATAACCTTATAAAAAACTTGTGTCTTTATATTAGACACAGAGCACAGATGAGCAAACCTTTCCACAATTTAATCACCTTTCTCAGAAAGCAGAGGTTTAGGTTTTCAGGTTAGATTGTGCAGTACACAAAATATATAAAAGACAATTTGTAAGAATCCCTTTTTCAGCTTCTTTAATACAGCATATAAAACAAACAAAATTATTGCAAGAAATTAATACTAACACTGTAATTTGAAAAGCTAATCTTTTGCTTTATTCACAGAAGTTTTGCAAGACAGCAGTTATAATTTTAGATGTATAGAAAGAAAGACCTTATGGGGGAGTAGGTTAGTCATGAATACAAAAATCCTGGTATGACTAATTTTTTTGCTTGTTTTAAATGAAATCCCAAGCTAAACTGCTCAGGAAGGCCAGACTCCCTGAAGGAAAGGGCAACTCAGATTTTTCATGTGCTCCAGAGGCAGCATCTTAATTTCTAATTTCCTTTATAGAGAAAGAGGGATTGCCATTTCAAGACACGAAAAAAAAAAGGCTAAGGGTAAAAATGGGTCTTATGCCTGCCTACCCTGCACTAGGAGAGCCATCCATTAGATGGAAACTTCCAAAGGCTAAATGAGGCTCCACCAAGTAGAGGTGAGTTTTAGACAGTACAGGCTAAGTTGTTACTAATACAGAAGAATAGTATACTGCTACTGGAAACTGCCAAAGAACTACATCTAAAATAGAATCTAGCATTTGTGTAGTCTCTGGATGTGGCCAAATTTGTGTGAAGTCAAGGAGAGGCTCACTATAGGTTCTCACAACTAATACATATATAAATTTTAAAGAAGATGTTAACAGATGAGAAGCATCAAAATTATTTTTGTCAAAATTCTTTTGCATGCAATCTCTTCTCTCAGAGAATAATATAAAAGGTTTATTTACTTTCATAAATAAGCACAGTACTTTCTTTCAGTAGAGTATTTCTTCAATAAATGAAATTCTCCTGTGGAAACAAAGGAATGTATTTGTTGCAAAATATGTCAATAAAATCAGTCAGAAAGCAACCACATGAGAAAGAAATCATGAACTAGTATAATGAATGACTCCATCATTTCTGGCCTACTTGGAGTATATTTGTTAACAAAAAGTTGACTTTTGGGTGTTTGCAGCAGTATAAGGAATATATGTGGAATATATGTGAATCTGAACCTGCAAGGTACTGAGTGATCTCAACTCCTTGTGACATTTATGAGACAATCCAAGATCCTCTTAGGCTACATTCATCACCTCGTAGCATCAAATCCAAGCTCTACAGAAGCCTCAGGAAGAAAGCAATTTTAATCAATAACATCAATACGTCTACTATCTCATGGCAGTCATTGTTCCAACAGTACAAATTAGTGGAAAATTATGACAAATGAGCACTGTGTTTTAAACAGAGACCCATATGCTCAGTGTTTTTATATGATCTTTTAAATCTATATAACCATATATTAACTGAGAAATTAAGATCATTTAAATGTTATTCGCTTAGTCATATCACAGAAAATAAAACACCAATTTCTTAGCAATTCAGCCAATCATTTGGTAAGTATCCAGATAGAAACAGCATCTGAGTGTCAATTAAAGCTTTGTATGGATTAAGTAAGCATCATATCATGAATCCCATGTGCACTGTTTACAGAAAAGGTAACTGAATCCTGACCTGTAAACACTAGAATACTGTAAGTCAGATAGGATGTTACTGTTAAAGGCAACGATCTTCTCATTCAGAAGGCAGAATCACAACTGGGCCAAGCCTTCTGAACTCACTGAGTATCCTGGCTGCATTTTTCTCCAGGCTGAGCCACCTTCAGCAGAAGCCATGTAATATATTTGGAAATACATTACATAATTTCACTTTATTTTTGAAAAAACTTTTTGTTCATGTTAAATATTATCAATTAGATGCAAAAGATCCAGAAATTCTTATAACTTTTCATAGGGTTCAGGACGCTTGCCTTGCAAAAACCTCTACAAGTATATCCCAAAGTAGGTGTGAATGGGGCACCATGGTTGGAACAGGAAAAAAAAAAGGCTGAAAGAGAGAATATAAAAATACATGAACTACCATAAGGATAAATAGGGCCAAAAGTGCATCTTGTTGTCATTGCCATTGGCCAGCTGTAACTGCAGAGGAATAGTATCTCACTGAGATAGTGTAGTGCCAATTAAATGAAGCTTCTGCACTTGGAAAAGATTGCAGAAATAATACAGAACTATCAAATATAGCAATGACAATTCATTAAAGTGTTATGCGTAGTTAGTTTGCAGTTCACACTGAAAATACTTAAGGATTTACACATGATGAACATGATGTTGAAGTCCTAAACTTTTGGGTAAAACGTGATTTTACAAGAGTTCAATTTTTAATAAAAAATGAACACATTGTTATAGTTCTGTTAATAGTCTAAACTCTACACTTTATAAACATGGGTTCTGAAATTACTCAAGACATACTAGTTTGTAATATATATTATTTATCTATTTATTCTTTATAATTTCATATTTCTGAGAGGAGCTATCTAATCACCTAATTTCACAAACAAGTTTCATCCAAGTAGTTAGTGTAAGGAAGTCTCAGAAGTCATCCACCTTCAACCCATGACTTGGACCGTGCAAGATGCTCAGAGAACACAAGCAGATGTAGAAGGAAGTGAAATAAACACCTATATGCACACTGAAAATTAAAGACATAAAATTGGGATCAAGCGGGAGCAATTGCATTCATTCAGAGATGGTTCTCTGGTGCTGTAATAAATCAAAGGGAATTGGATTCAGACTGATCTGCAAAAGCCCTGCTCCATCTGACTAGTGCCAAGCCATCCATCTTTTATAATCCAAATGGCACATCAGGGGAAACTATCTCCAGAAAGAACAGCATAGGTGTGTGCAAACTACATATGCATGAGATAGTAATGTTAAGACTAGCAGTTGCATAATTTAACATTTTTTCTTCAGATATTAAATGAAAATGAAAAAACATGAGGTAAATCAGAAAATGTATCTTTACCACTGTGTACTGCAGTGTTAATACTTTATAAATTTAAGCATGTGTAATTCCCATGAAATAGAAAGGACAGTTACAACTCCTTATCAGTGAAACTGCATAATGCAGCCAAAAAAATCTGTTTTGTGCAGGATATCAACAGACAATTGTTATATTTGGTAACTTTGTCAAGTTTCTATTATCAAATACTTGTCACTAGAGATATTTTGGTGCCAGAAAAACATCCAGGAAGAAAGGTATGATCTAAAGAGAGGTTTTTTCATCTTCTTTATTCTAGAAAGAAGAAAAGGTTTTTTGTTCAAGTCTCTATAATTACACACCTACATGGAGGACTTATGCTTGAAAGTAATCCTTAAAAAAAAAGAGAATTTTAGAAACGTCTAGCAACCGAAACAAAACTTGATAGTGGAAATCTCAAGGTAAATTCAACCCATGCTTTCATTAGTGTGCCAGTTAACATACCACACTAATAGAGATACTCCAATTATCTTTCCTGAATGAATGTCTCTAAACTTGGTGATATAACTAGACATAACTCAAACAAATTTCTAATGAGCCATAGGCAAATCTCATTAGTCTGTGCTACCAGCAGAGGTAATGAGCAGTGCTGATCCATGCAGTGCATTGCCTCGCACAAAGTGGTTTCTTTCAGGCCGTAATGTTTGTGGATGTAAACCAGAAAGGTATGAATGCACAGAGGCCTGCTTCTGGACTTGTGCTTTTCTTCTAACAAGTATTAATGACTATTCTGACTTGTCAATGCCATTCTTTCAGTGAAAATGGCATATTAATGGCAGAAGAGCTGACTTGGTTGAAGCAAACAAGAAGCCAAACATTTCAAAAGAACTGACTAAATACAATTAAGTGAAGAATGTTACTTCTCTAAAACTATATGGCTTTGAGTGCAAGTAACCAAAGACAGAAAGTCTTTTTAACGTAGGCGATTTCTTAAAGGAAACAAGCTCCATCTTATATTCCACTGTCTAAAAATTGTGTCAGAAGAAAGGAAAAGTGTTTTATCAGATAAATGAAGTTTTATTGCATCCTTCCCCAATTTATCCTCAAAAAACTCTCCTTTGGCACTGAAAAAAAATAAATTGTAAGAGTCAGAAAACATGTCTAAAATAAATAAACATGCTTATGGACTCTTCTGTATTTTCCCACACTTATTATCTCCTGTCAACAATAGCCCTTAAAATTTGTGCATTACTACTTAATGAGAACTTCACAAGCATTTTTACACAGTGATTTATTATTTATGTAACACCTATGAGAAAGTAAACATTGTGAACATTGTATAAATACAGAGACATTACTTTTAAAAAATTTCCTTTACAAAAAAAAAACCCAAAAAAACCCAAACCCATCTGAAAAGGCCTCTTTTATAGACAAAACAGACATTGGAGAAGCCTGCATAAATACGTATCTTAGTAGAAATTGCCATGAAAATCAGAGCACTGAGGTGCCTAGACGAACTAAGCACCGGGACATTGCATTTAGGAAAGTGGAAAGCAAAATGACCTTTAAATATGCCATATTTGAAGCATGGAAATAGATGGAAAAGAAAAGGAAAGGCGATCTCAAAAGCCCCTCCCAGAAGCATATCTGAAGCTTCGTGTTCTGAGAAATCCACTGCAATGTGTAGAGAAGTAAACGAGCAGCTCACCTGATGCAGAGCACCAACAATTTTGCGCGCCTCTTGGTAGAGGGTCTGGGCGCTCCAGTGGCCGTTGATGCGTCTGAGGGCTCGGGCCAGGCGGTTGTGTTCCCTCAGCCACAGCGTGTGCATGGCGGCCAGCGACGTCACCTCGCTGGAACGGCTGTCCCCGGCCAGAAAACACTCCAGCCTCTCAGCTCCGCTTGCACTCGGGTCTTGTGCACAAGGGGATGGGATCTGGTCTGTAAAAGGCAGGTATTCCCGATGGTTATCGTAATACTTTAAGTTTACTCTAAGAAGGCCTTCTTTGCTTGTTAAATTCCTCAGTTTGTTTTCAGCAGCAGGGGTACTGCCATAGACTGTAGAGGCATCAAGGAAAGAAGTTAAGCCATTGATCTGTTGTCTTGTATTTAGCACTGATATATTTCCAAAGAGGACAGCATGATCACCAGTGCCGCATGCAGGAGATGAACGGTAGAAGGGCAGGCAATCCATCCCTGCAGATAATGTATCATTGGTGGTTACCTGCATACAAAATAAGGGTATTTTCTGAGGTGAGGAGAACGGCTGTGGATGCTGAATTGAGTCTCATCCAAATATTTACCTTCACTCTCTCAGTTTTTCATTATTCAGACCTCATCTACTGGAGTGACACATTCTAAATCTGTATAGACTGTTTTTCTTTAGATTTAAGGAAAAAGATGAATCTTTTTTAAGCAGAGACAAATAAACCCCAAAAGTTTTACTGTATCATAAGCTATTGATGTAATACATCTACAACTAAATCACTCTGGCTTTACCCTCAAAATTCATCATAAAATATATCAGAGTGAAGACGTGAACATCTGGTCAAATTCTGGTCTACTGAAGAGCAACTGAAACAGCAGGTTGACCTGTATGCATAAAAACATAATGAGGAGTTTCAATGTCTGCAGCAGCACACTGTAAAAGCTTTGGTTGAATGCTGAATTCTAATCCAGCTTCCTAACAAAAAAGGACAGATGTAAATATTCATTCTGCCTTCTGCCTGTCCCCTACAAGTCTTCTGCCACTTTATTTTGCTGCAACAGTTTTCTTACAAATACTGAATTCTGACCCTCTTTATAAAAAGCAAAGTCTGCACATAGACTTGGCTAAATGAAAGATTGCCCATTCCTTTATTGGTTTGATTCCCACACAGTTGAGACACTGAGGTCAAATAGTGAGGTTCAAAAATCTGACTAAGAGAAAATAAATGTTTTGTACAGACACCTGAGTTAACCCTTATTTGTATTCTATCTGTTTGCTTTTCATTTTTCAGAACTCTTTGGCAGAAGACAGTGAATGCTGCATATGTGATGTAGTTTCTTCTTCATTTTTCTAATGATCTTTGCAGAGATCAGTCTGCAAAGATAGAATAGTCATTAAATTGAGGTTAACAGTAACAAAGCAACTTTGGAATGAAATTAATTAACTATATAATAACGTCAGCTCATTTATTATATAAAGTAAAATTTTCTTACTACTGACAACCCATGTCAGTAGGGATTGATACCAATAAACCATTTACATTAAGAAATGGTTTAATTTTGTTTTCAATTTTGATTGGCAAAGAAATTCTACCAGTATTACTTCATTGCCTAGATTTTAGCAAATCAAAGTAGGTTATGTTTGAAGAAAATAAGTATTTTTCTTTCACTGATTTTTGAAATCAATAATTTCTCAGTCTTATTTTCTATTTAGCATTTGATATTAAATCTTTTGCTATTAGTGTGGCTTCTTTTTCCCTTCAGCTGATAATGTAAGCAGACAACTTATCTCATAATACAAATATCTGAACTTGACAGCCTGTATGTGTCTGAGTGTCTCCTGCTTCTAGTTATCAGGAGATATTCAGGAAGAATTCAGGTATCGCTGAGAAAAGAATGTAGGAGACGCCTTTATGCTTTTAAACAGCAAGGCTCACAGCAAAACATATCAACACTGAATGAAGTTCATACTGAATAATCTTTAGTTAACTGCCTCTGCCATTTCAATTCAATCTGTTCTGGTCCCCAGTGGAGAAAAAACTGCAGTAATGAACATTAAGGGACTGGCAGAGCTGCATAATGCTGTCCTTTCCCTTTTCATAGGATAAGTAGTTTGCAGTCAGTAGCTGAATGCGTAAATTAGAGGTTGCTCACATTATTACTCAAAGACATTAAAAATAATCTGAGTGAAAAAAAGAGACCCTTTTCTGATGAAATGGGTACTGAATAACATTTTTTTTTCCAAACTAATGACTAAAATTCATATGATTCTTGTTTGTTTGGGTCACATAGTTCTAGAGGGAAAAAAAAATAGCAATAAAACCCTGATTGGCCACAACAGTTTTCCTCTATAGCTGCATGTTTATTTAAATGGTTATTATATACGCATAATCAAACCTGGTTATGGTGAAATTCTTCTATGTGTAGGAAAATGTAGGGCAATAATTGTTTAAGTGTACCACAATCTCTAAACTGTTATTTCAGTTAAAGAAAAATCTTTTTTATTGTGAATTTATTCTGTGGGAAATGACACTGTAAAGGGATTTTTCCTGTAGATTTAAAAGAAAACCTAGCTTATTGTATGTGAAAGTTTGAAAAAAAAAGAAAAATATGAATGCTTATTTGTGGACATGCAACTTGGAGAAGAATCCATGATTCCACCTGACAGTGAGCTGCTGCTTCAGAAACAGAAGAAAAAGACAGGGACTCACTTTGCCAGCTGCTGAGTGCAGACGACTGATCTATTTGTAACTGAGACAGTAACCTGTCATGTTACCTGCCACCTTTTTAAAATCGACTCACTTTTCTGTGATTCTGTCTGTTTCTTTTCCACCTTTTTGTATCTCAGGCAACTGAAAGTTTTTCTGGATTGCATCATGCTAACTGTATGTGTCATGTCTAACTTATTTGCAGCAGTGTAATTAATACTGAATAAAGTCAGTAGCTCTCTTATGAAAGCCTTTCTAATGCTTCTTTATGTCTCAGACCTAACCTGAAATAATAATCTGAGGAATGACAAGTTATCTCCACAACCCTGTTCTGCATGTCAGGCTGTTATAAAAGAAGTGTAAACTAAAGCTAGTGTGTTTGGGTTTGGGCTTTTTTTCCCTCATTAGAGGACCCCATAAACATACAGAAAAAAAAAATGTTCAGTCTCCACCAGCTACAGGCTCTATGTGAGAATTGCTGAGAGAAATTTGATAGCATTTATTATAAGAATGTCCAGAACAAAAAATCAGAATGGTTCTTGGTAACCTATGAATCATTTACCTACACTTGTTATTAATATTAATTCGCTATTGCAGCTTTCGATCCTTCCTTGAATTGCACTGACTCTGAATGTTTTCTAGGCAGATTCCCTAACCTGTGCAGTCAGAAGCCTCCTCTCCCTGCTGAAACTTCCAGAGAGGATGTGCAGCTGCAAGCACAGTTGTCCTTTTCTGTGGGTGGATTCTCCTTTGGGTGCTGCTTTTGTAGGAGCAACAACAGCGCGAACTACAGCCTCTATGTCTACACTGTTGCAAAATATGCTATTGATTTCACTGCCTTTGGAAACTAGCCACAGTTTCTTCATATACAGAATGAATATATAAAACTAACTGTGGCAGGTTTCCAAATATTTAATATGTGGAAATTTATTTAGTTAATAATTCTGAAATATTAGCTCTAGAGGGTAATAACATTTTGTTTCAGTGTTCAAAAATTAGTTCTTCTGATCACACTATTTACTGCAACAGCCATTTTATAATTTTTTCCCTTTTTTTTATGTACAGAATCTATTCTCTATCTTGGAGAAAAAACAGTCACAAAATATGTAACTATCTTTGTATCTGTCCATCAAAGCTGTGAATAATAGCTTAATAGCAAAATGGAGATGAAAATTTCATGGGACTGTAACCATCTAAAGGGGCCACAAGTTGGGAAAATTATCTAATACTTACAGGGTTGTGACAATTTCTTTGTATGTTCCCTGCCATGGCCAATCATGGCTACATCAAAGGTAGCCTTGAGCCATCCTACTGCTGGACTACACTGCTGAGTAGGAGCAGCATCCAGTGCTAGACTTAGCTACACATTAAATACTCAATGATAGATTTAGTACATGTTCACATAACTCACCTTCAAGAGCATCCTTGGAACACCCTCTCTGAATCTCATCAAGCTCCAAGACAGAAATCCAAAGTCTGTGCCTTGTCTAGAGCACTGAAGGATGCACTTGCAAGTCTATGCCATGACAATCTGCACACCTTTTATCCCTCTGCACTGAATGCCTTTACCACATGAATAATTTTAGTCTTGGAGTCTTTTTAAAAGATCCCTTATATTGTCTCTTTTTTTAAAGTAAGTGGGATTTTGAGGCTTGAATTAGTCAGGGTTCAATGATTAGACCACTATGGTCCCTGTGATCCACATTTTGTTCAAGTTATGGGAAACAGTATGAGTCTCCTCTCAATCAAAAAATCCATGTAGTAATAAAAAAGATGGGTTTTGTACTTAAAAATCAATACTAATTGTGCTATTTCAAAGAATATATCGTAGACACAAATGACTTTTGAAGACTTTTGCAGTTTTATAGCTATAGCAAACAGACTTTTTAAAACTGGGAGTCAATATATTGTGGTATATGTTTCAGATGGATCCACCTTCACATCACAGAAACACTGCTGGTCAGGGAGTGGATGTCTGCCCTGGCCTCTCTTGGTAAGACTTTGGGAATGGGAATATTTCTAAGACTATTACTTAAAAACATAAACAGAAAAACACAATTTCTTGCCCCAGATGGAAATTTGAAACACAGCAAACTAGAGACTTTTGTCAGAACTATGATACTCAATAATTAGGGCTGCTCAATGCTCTCAGTTGCTCACTGTCTGAAAGAATGTGGTTCTTTAAGAAGCCTGTGCTCTTTCTGAATGCTCTCCAGACACGTTTGCAAACTTTCAAATGTCCATATCTCCAGAGTGAGAGGGACTAGGTTTACCTGCCTGTGGTGAAATTGTGGGCAGTCATTATTTTCACTTAAGCTTGCCTCTATTTTAAATTGTCTCCCTATATGGAAGATGAGCCACCTTTTAACACAACCTGATTTGGTTCTCTTTACAGTTAGCCAAATATTTTCCTCCATGTTTAATGAAAGAGTAATGAGGCACTTCAAGCAAAATGAGACTGTGGAGTGTTTCTATCAACTAGAGTAAGCTAAGGCAAAAACCCCCCCGTTTTCTATTCTGATAGAAGCCCTGCATGGCAGCAAATAGAGAAGTTGGTCAAGTTTCAACACTAAGTAAAGCAATTTAGGTTGCTCTGACTTGAGCATCACCAAGGGCTGTGATGGGCATGGGGCTTTCCTGTAGCCTGAGTTGGACAGACTGTGCTTTGAGAAACAAAAGCATGATTTTACTTTGCTACTCAATTTTTTTGAGTGAAAAAAGGACTATACCTTTAAATTAAGTGATCAAAAATAAAGTATTCTATATTTATACCTCTTTATGTTTCTTCTAGCCCTCTAACAAGCTTTGAATACGTTTCACTTCTGCTCAAAGCAAAGATGTGAAGTATGTAAGTTTCAGCAGCTCCCTGGAGATCATTTTTATACATGCATTGAAAATGTAGTTCTCTTTGAAAATTTACGTTGACTGGAAGAAGTATCCTTGCTTTCAATGAGTAAAGTTAAGATCCTTTCACTTTAACTCAAAACTTTGAAGCATGAGAACAATAATATTAGGAGGGAGCAGTAAGATTTCTCTGCAACAAAAATCTTAGGTAAAAAAACTGATGTTTTTATTAAGTACATTAACTATAGTTTATTATTCCTAAAAAAAAAAATAATTAAATGTCTAGCTCTTTCATTTAATAGTTGTACTGGTTTCTATTTTTCTGTCACCATCTGCTCTAATGTTTCTTGACTTTACTCACCTGCTTAGAGCCTGGAATTTCTCTTGAAGAATTAAGGTTAGAATCTTACCTTTATTGGAAAACATGGGTTTTGTTTTTCACAAGTCATCTGACACTTCATCCCACTTAAGAAGGTGGTTCTACTTGTGCTCTGGGGTGTGAATGCAATGTCATGGTCTATGTACTGTCCCCATACCATAAGGATATCAGAATACAGGTTGTCTTCAGTAACAGCCTCATTAGGTGCATGAATAATTTTTCTTGTCACTTCACGAACCTGAAAAGAGAACTAATTTACCTCGAGTGCCAAACAGTTTTTACTTCTCACAAACTGATAAAACACTAAAAAGTAGGGGGAACAGTGATAAAGGCCATCTCCCCCCTCCCCAGCTTTATAGACTGCTTCTAATGGTTTGCCTAAAACCAAACCAAAACAAAAAAATCCAACAACAATATAAAATCCAACCTCTATAAGGCTCTTTTTTCTGTTCAAGAGCTGAGACTAAGGTGCCACAAGCAGTTTCAAAGATGTTTCAGCTGAATTTTTCTACGTTTGCTAGTGAGTGATGCATCTTTGATCTCCTCCTTTCCCGAGAATTTTGGACACCACACATTTATTTTAGACTGTGCAAAAGTTTTCTTTCCATTTATTCTGTTTTCTCCTCCCTAAACAAAAGGATTTGCCGAGAAATCTCAAATCACTGTTGATACTCAGAAGCTCTGAGCTGCTCTGTACATAAACGAAGGAGCATATGCAGCCCAGGACATGAGGTAGATTGTAAACACACAGCAGCTGAAAGTTCAGCTTCCTTTTCCCAGGCAGGGAGAAGCCAAAAAATATTTCTGATGCAGTTCTGTGCAAGATGCACAGAGATACAGATGCTCTGAGGAGGAGAATATGGAGATATCTATGCTACATAGGTCCACCACATATTAGTAGCCAAGCAAAAACATCAGGGCAAAATCAGCACTCTGTGGAGATGTTAAGGGTATCATTATTCACAGATTCCTCCCTCATGCTGCAAAATATTCCCTGGCTAATAACAGCTGCCTTGGAAGTTATGCAATTGAAAGGGCAGCACATAAAATAGACTCACAGAGCCTGTAATAAATATAAGGGCTATATAATGAATGTGTAAGGCAGGTTCAGTTAAATAAAATTGGTAAGGACAACAGGCAACATGGGACTTGTTAGGAACATCAGGATTTATACTGAAATAGTTGAGAGCAAGCTACCTACAGCTCATCAGGAATTCAGATCTTTAGATCAGTATTTTAATAGCTTTGATGGCCGCAAAGCACAAACTTTTTCTTGAAGTTAATAAAACTTTCTTATCACTATTTTGCTTTATAGTAATCTTCACATATCTATCACTTTCAAAATATTTTCACATTACTTTTAAAAGGATATAGTTAGATCTCTAAAATTAAAAAAAAAAAAGAGAACAATTATGTAAATGAGAAAAAACATTTATGACATTAGTTTTACCCTATCTCACTCCAAAACAAAGCAGAGAACCTTGCTAATGGTGAGACATTGATGATCAGATTCGGTAGTTATATAATCTTTTCTGAGAGTGTTTTCCTTTACAAAGATACCCTAATGAATCTAGAAAAAGGCAAATTCTACTGGAAATTTGCCTGTGTAAATGTCAGAATTTCATCTCTGAGCGCTAAATTGTGCAGCTTAGAGACAATGTTATTTAATTAATAACATGAGTTTTAGGTGACATTAACACTAAATTCTCTTGCTTATCCTTATTAAACATACAACGGTTAAAATAACAAGACTTTGAGTCCATTAAAAGTCAGGTTTCAAAGCACTGATGACAAATCGCAAATTGTAAATCCAGCCCAAATCACTGTACACTGCACTGGGCAATTTTTCACCCAGTCTTCTGTGTAAATACTCTTCTTTCGAATTTTCCTCTCTGGCAGGTCTGCTATTTTAAGGATATGAGGTGCTAAAATCCATAGATATTGCAATACTTTCTAAGCTCAGTAAGTTAGACTAGCAAAAAAATGAAGTTATGATTTGGCAGAAATGTTCAATCAAGGCTTGCTAGCCTATGAGGAATGGCATACATGCACACACCTACACACATGTTAGCACATCTGTGTGCTTTATATCTGTTTAGTTAACACCCAGCTTTCTTTTCCTCCTCCTCCTTCCCTGAATAAAAGTGCCATTATTAAAACAAAGAATCATAAAATTGCTGGAATTGCTGGAATTGCTGGAATTGTCTAGGCTGGAAGGAAACTCTGGAGACTGCAATGCGCAACTTTAAACTGAAAGCAGCGATTGAGAGCCCCATCAAGAAAGGTATTTTGGGTATTTCCCATGAGGGATATGCCAGAGGTGCTCTAGGCTGGAATCCATATTCCAAAAAAAACCCCTATTCTAACATTTAATTGTGCTCACAACAAATTTAATTACTTGTTTCAAGACAAAGTTTTCTCTGGAGCAATTTGTGACCATTGCCTCTTGCCACGGCAGCATGAATCCTTGTAGACCTCTCTTTTCTCTACAGTTCATCATGAGCAGGTCAAAATTAGGTCCACTGTGCACCTTTTCTCTACCTGAGCAATCATCACCCTATGTCTGCTGGCTGCCTGGTGCCTGCCAGGCCAGGCATTTGGCTGGCTCCTGCCCTGCCTGCTCCCCCCTACAGCACTTTTTGGAGCACTGGGCTGCCCCTCAGGAGAGTCAGTGCCCCCTGCACTGCTCCAGGGGCAGAGAACCTTTCACCATGTGGCTGAAATTATGCTTTAGCAAAGCCAATGGCTTCTTAACTGAGCTCCACAGATACTTTTGAAGTATTTTACACAGCTACTTCATTTACTGATGCAAATGGAGGTCTGTGGTGGCAGGTATGACAATAACCCAGTGTGTTTCAAGTGATCTTGAGGTACACTTCCTAACCGAGGGTAGCTGGAATCCATTGTATCGGACACTGGGATCCCATCCTCGGGGTTGGCTGAGGCCATCTTCATAGGCTGCTGGAAGCCACCTAGCCAAAGCTGTGTTGGATGCTCCCCATCTAGGATGTTCCCTGTGAAAAGAAAAACAAAACAAAAAATTCCCCAAAAGCAACAGCAGCAGCAGAACCTCTGAATATATTCTGAATCATATATATATATATAAATTTATATTTATATTATATTTATGTTCTGAATATGAGCTGACCATTAAAATATAATAATATAATACAAAATAATCATCAGCCACAGAGCAATATGCCATTACAATAAGATGATCATGTGGCAGTCTTTGAAAGGGCATAAAATACTTGTCTTCATGTATGCCAATATTAATTTTACTCAAAAGGAAAATAGTGAAAAATTAAATTGCTAATTAATTATTACTATTTTACTCATGTTTATAACCTAAGTTGGTTACCTTTTGAGATTGTTAAAATACTTGCTGGGAAGGTGAGTTCCTGATAGTGTCCTCACTCCCCAATAAAGTCAGATATACTCTCAAGTGCCTTTGCTAGCATTTTTAAAAAGATGTTTGTTTAGAGCAATAGGGAGGAAATCGAAACTTAGGAAAATATGAAAAAACCCTAGAGTACAGGTGAAGAAAGCTTAAATGAAAAATGAACACTAGTCATGGAGAAAAAATCATGTAGTAAGAACAAAGGAGCCAGAGCTGAGGAGATGGGACCTGAATCCAGTGGCAATACTCCCTCTGGTTGAAGCTATACCAATTTCTTGGTTCCAGCTTTGAGAGGGCCTGTGCACAAGCCCGGGCACTGAACCATGCTAAGTTGCCAGCACTAACTGCAGTGTATTTTTTTCTCACAACAACTTGCTTTTCTCTGAATGTCACCTGCCTGAGCACATTGTGGCATCATTGCATAACTGTTTGTCATCCCACCACCAGCCTACCTGGAAGGGGGAAGGGGAGTAAAAAAGTGTAGTCAAATGTGTGAAAGTAAGAGGGTAGCAAGAATCAGGTCATACTTAATTTGAGGGTCAGCAAATGAATCTTGGTGATTTCTATTCATTAGTATATTCAATAAGTCTTTGATTTGACTCAATTAATTTTCCCTCTATCATGAATATTAGAATTTTTAGAATTTGTTTTTGTTTGATTGTTTTTCAACATGTCCTGTTCAACATATTTCATAATTATTAAATATATATCAACACTAAAAAGAATAAATATTTTTTGCAATGCACTCAATGCAAAATAAGCCACAAAAACCCAGAAATATTTCTGGAATGTTGGTAGAAATACATAGTATTAAAACATGCATTTACATGTCTATCAGTATGCTAAACAATTATTATGTAAATATTTCATTGATCTCCATCACACTGAAGAGACTCAATTTGCCAAGCTATATGGTGCAGTAATACACTTAATTATCCACAACAATTCACACTTGAAGGTTGAAGTATGCTTTAATAAAGCATTCAAATTAGTTACAGTTGATTTGCCTTTATTGAAATTGCATAAAATACTGCACATAGTGTAGTGCTATTTCACTCAATTAAAAATAATGAAATGTTAATGTAGCAGCTTAACCAGTGATTTTTCTCCTGATTGCTTTTGTATTTTAGCAGATCACTGGAATGTTACTTTAGTAAAACCACTCTCACATTGCCTTTTTATTATTGCATTAAACATGTTAATGTCTTGGAACCTTGCTTGAGTTAAAAAGGTGGCTGAAATATGACATTTTGCTACCATACAGCTTTATAAAGTACTCAAATTTGATTACTATATATGCTGTTTATGGAAAGTGGGAGTTTTCATTTACTTGTGAAATACTGGAATTCCACCAACTGGATTTTATTTTGGCTGTCTGAGAAGCAACCTGGAGTCTTTAGCTGACATTCACTATCCAGATGTTTATCTTTTGAATCTTATTTTAATGTTCTGCCTAGTTTCAAGTAGATGGAATGAATGCTATATGGCAACTTAGTAATTGGAGTTTATGATGTTTTATGTTGTGCTGAGCTATCATGTGTGTAACTTCTGGAAACACGGGACACTTCTGGAAAATAAGCCTGCTGCTAACTGAACACTTAGCATTGAGGTGAAGTAGCTAACTCAAAAGAAACGTCTCAATTCCTTCTCATGGAAGTCAATGGATTCAGTCAGGATTGCTTGTTCTTTCCACTAGGTGAGCCACAGTCTAACTCTGCTGGTACTGGACCCCCAGACTGAGCATCTCTCTTACCTGAGAGAATGGTTAATGACACGACAACGAAACAGAAATGCTGCAGATAAAATTCCTGCCAGATGGTCCAAATGTTAGGGGTACAAAAAGTAAACCAGTCATCTAACAACCTGTCCATCAAGCCATAAAGTCAGACAGTTCCTGATGCCATCCTGTCATTCCATTCTATTTCTCACTATCAGGAACAGCCAAAGATGCAGCCTTGGAGTAGACATAGAACTACCTCTGAAAGCTAAGATTAGGTGAAGTTAATTGCACTGTGAGAGTCCATTTCTCAGGACCTGTAATTTCTTCACCCATGAATTCCTTTCATTGTACTAGACACTAAAAAAAAAAATACACAGATCAATGCTAGCTACTTGGGATTAAAAAATGGGAAAAAATAGCTCATTGGATTTTCCTTCTGCTCCTTATTCTTCATTTTAAAACAATGCAATTTTATTTTGGTTGTTTAGGCAGAAAGAAAACTAGAATCTGTTAATATCTCTTACTAGTAAAAGTGGAAAATAACTGCTGGGAATGTCTGATGCTATGTTGATATTCTCCATAGAAGGTCATGTTTATGATATTCTACTACACCTTTGTCCTAGAACAAAGGTGTAGTAGAATATCACACTAAAAAAAACAATCTCAGTGTGGTGGAAAAAATCCTTTGTAATTGATCTAATTTGTCCCAAACATGAAAATTGATTTACCAGAACATCTGTAAAGCATTTTCTTGCTCATTTCTAAAGAGATTAAAAAAGATTTTTCTTGTGGACACATAATTAATTCTACTATAAATTTTGTTTCTAAATTACACTCATGAAAATAACAGCATTTACTGGTCTACAGTACAACTACGTATTCAAACAAAATGAGCAAAAGTACAAATGCAACATAGGTCTTGATATATTTTCTACCTGAAAGTGGAAACTGTAAAGCAAGGAAAAGCACAGACTGGTATTTCATTTAATGTCTGAAGTCTTTGAAGTTGGCTTACATCACAGAATATGTTATTTACATTACAGTCTTATGGGCTGATGTATTTCAGCAGAACTAAAAGTATTTCAAGGGGCTCACAAAGTTTTAGACTCAGTTAAGATCTGATTCACTGCTTTCAAAGCCTTTGGTTTTGGAGGGGTTTTTGTTGCCTTACACTTTTTACAGACATTTAGCGAAAAGAGTTTAAAATACCACCAAATATGAGCGGTGGGTTTAGGTTTTGATGAGGTACAAGCATAAAAATAAACAAAGTAGAACATAGTGACTACAGACCAGACTCAATGAATCATATTTGCCCTACCCTGGCTTTAGATACCAGACTGAAATGACTGTACACATCCTAGTATTGTCAGTCACTGAGGAGAAAAAGGTCTTTTACCTTACCTACAGCAGAGTGCTTCTCTCCATCTCTAGAGAAAAAGACTACACAGCCTTGCCTGTAAATTAAGAGCTTCAGCCATGTGTCTGTTGAGCTACATGAATCTTGGCCAATGTATTCAAGCCCTGATGGAGTTGTCAGTGCAAGTATTGTACGAGCTGCTAGTTCAGAGTCCAAGCAGCTCTGAACATGCCTGGGGGGAATTATGGATATCCACATAGTTAGATTTATAACACTGATGTATATCAGGTTATGTCCTTTCAGCAAAGAGTCTATCAGGCATGTTCCTTGCAAATGACTTGTGATGTAACAAAACAGATTAATCTCATAAAACCAGACTCACTGAATAATAAAACTGCAGAATTGTACTGCTCTTTATTCACCATATTGCAGAGCACCTTAACCTGTACAATGAGAATGGCCTTCTGTTTTCATTTCTGTAGCACTTCACTTGTAAACTTACAGTCCACCTTTCAGTTTGTGACCTTAGGTCTATGTATCCAGAGGCAATATTTGTATCTGAGTACAAATCTTTTTTACTCTTGTACTCAAAAGGGCTCTCATTCTCAGTTTTACACTCATTGCATAGGAGGGTTCTAAAAAGACAGGCACATCTATTACATTGGGTTTTGCAAGAAACAATTGCCAAATAGATTAGGCAACAAGTAGATACCTGTTATAAAAAATAGACACTAAACAGATACAAAGAGAGATGTAAAATTATAAAAATAACACCTAGAATTTTTAGATTCATGCTTGCTAACTGTTAGAGTTGTGGGAAAATACAAAAATATTTCTCCTTGGGAAGTAATATTGTTTTCCTGCTTTATATAATTTTATCCAATTCAATCAAAAATAAGTGCTGGATTAGAATTAAGTTTTCTTTTTATAGAGAAGAAGGCATCTACTAAATCAGTTCTCCCTAAATATAAAACTTCTCACATAATCCTAGAAGCTTTCAGAGGGACATCCTCTTTATAAAAGGTAGTGCACCAAAGTTTAAATGATGAGTTCTTCCTCCAGGAACTTTCACAGGCACCTCATTTACAGACATGTTGATGCCAAAGTTAACTGATTAATATCACTCACCCTTCACCAGTTTCCTCAGAAAAAGTAAACACAGCTCCTTGGGTTTAAAGAATGAGAAAGAAGGATTTTTCAGGACACAATTTTTATCATACATACCTGTTATTGCAGGCACCAGTGATGAGTCGATATTTATTAGCTAAGCAATTATTTGGACATTTTGGTGGCAACATATAAGGCAGGCATCCAGAAATATTAGCAATCATAGTGAGCAGATCAGCTGATAAATGATCTGAAAGGAAGAACCCAGACAAGTGATTTGCTCTATTGGATTTAGCTGCTAGAGTAGAAAAGGCATTATTTTCAGCTTCATCTACAGAATTCTTGCCCCTCCTTGGAAAGAGCACTTGGTGAGAAGGGCTGCAAGAGGTTTTGTCAAAGACTTAGAGGAAGAGCTGGTTTTATTAGCTGATGCATAGAGAATGGGAAGAAAAAGTTCCAGCAATAGCTGAGAGCTGAGGTTGACCTGCTCACTGCTTCCTTCTTTCCCGGTGTTCTTGTCTTTTGCTTGCCTGGTTCCTGTGTTTACAACAAAGGTGTAAAAAATGCCATTCAATAAAAAAAGCATATGCCAAGGAGGAAAAATGTGGGCCTGGAAAGATGCAAAATTTAAAGACCCTTCAGCTGACTATAGAATTCAGTGCTGAGTGGAAGAGAATCAGATTATTAGCTGGAATTTGGAAGCTAGGTAAAATCAAGTCCCTTTATACCAGTTGACAGCATGTTATAAATATATTTCTGATACAATCCAAGATGGGTCTCCCAGTGAGCACCTGATGATGAGGGACAAAGCCACACCATTATGTAACCTGCAGAGAGCTGGCACCTACTCTCACCTCTGCAGGTACTGAAATATGTATGGCCAGTTGGAAGTGGATGTATGCCTGAAACAGCAGCAACCTGGTCTAGAGGAAGGTGATGCTGCCCATGGCAGGGGTCTGGAACTAGGGAGTCCCTAAGTTCTTTGCAACCCAAATCTTTCTATGATTCTATGAATATCCTTCCTGAACTCAGAGAGCCCTTGACATTCAAAGTGACTACAACCATCACATGATAAAAGATGAGGGTAGAGGCAACATATAACCCTTGCCCTTGTCACCCCACGGGTTAATGCATATCATCCAGTCCCAATATCTATTTGTTCTGCTTATTCAACTCTGAAGTAAGCTGCTTTATTCCATTGTTCAAACCAAAATATTAAGCCACAAAAACAAACAACAAAGGTTCACGAACCAAATTAGCTTAAAAAATGTTCTGCTGAGCAGTTAGAACCTGTACAAGGCAGTAGTGAGAACAGAAAGAGAATAGGTTGTTAGACTGGCTACATAATCTTGTCATTATGTACTAGTAACTCATGCTAAATTTGTGGATAGAGCTGTACTTCTATGTTAGTTCAGGTTCAAAATTATACTCAGAGCTCAGCTCCCCAGATATTTGGGCTGCCTAGGCAGAGACTCACATGCTTTCTTTAAAGTCAATTTAGTTCTTTAATTCATGTAAAACTGTTCTGTTGTGGCACATAGACTGTACAGGGTCTATTCACATTCTGTTAATGTTGTTTCAGCTCTGCAAATTAACCAGAGTTTTGTGCACTTCATCTGCAGTTTAGAAATTCAATTTCTTTTGAAATAATACAGCACAAAAATAATTGTATCTGTGTATGTGTGTGTATATAAATATATGCACAGACATACTCATATAGCTAGAGATATATATTTAGTTCTACAAATGTCCCATTAGTTTAGTAAGCCATATATTTCTGCAAGAAAATAAAATAATAACTGTGGAGCTTTATGCTTGTCTACAGCACTCTAGGGCTTCTATATCTTGTGAAAAATGTTCTAATACTAAGACAGAACACCTCATGTAAGTGGCAGAACTAAATT
Source organism: Hylia prasina (assembly GCA_013397195.1). Lineage (NCBI taxonomy): Eukaryota > Metazoa > Chordata > Aves > Passeriformes > Sylviidae > Hylia > Hylia prasina. Next base: position 212,354 of record VYXD01003042.1, on the reverse strand, counting down.
TTGAGAGGGAAAAAAGTCAATGTTTCTGATATTTTGAGTCTTCCAGACACCATACAGACATCTTGAAATTTATCTCTAATTAACAGCAAGTATTTTTCTTAGACAACAATGAACTTTTTAGACTATCTCTCTTTCTTTCCTCATCTAATATAAAAATACCCAGCTAAAGTGGAAATAAATGTGTAACAGCAATGCCTTATAAAATTAGTTTTGGACATAAGAACATATGTTTTTTTAAAAGAGAGATATGCATATGTTGAGAGGAAGTGTTTTTGAAAATGACAGTGCCATAGTGTGATAGAAGATCAAGCACTAAACCCAGACTGCTGGGGAAAATAGATATTTCACTGTAAACAAGAAGCTAGCAACACTGAGGATATGCAGGCTGATTTATAGGCAATACAAATACACAGTCATGAGTTCACAGGATGTCAATAGTGTAATACTGCTCTCTTCAACTATAAGAACACCACCCACACTCCAGCAAAGAAAAATGTAAACCTATCTGATGTGCTTTCAAGAACAAAAGAAAGTGCAAAATAAAATAAAAGTGAACTTAACTGAACTTTAATCTAAAAGACAGCATTCAACAAATCACTAAGGTGGTTTGCCAATGTCAATATACTGTATTTACCAGTTGGATGCAATGAACGTTTGCGCTTCTGGCAAACTTTTTGTTTCAGCACCTGAATTGACATTTCCATTCGTTCAGCTGCTTGGGAAATATCTCGACTCTCTTGTTCAGGAAATTTTGAGAAAGCCAGCAGCAAAGTAGGTGTTGCTATTCCCCTTCCTTGGATTGTTCTATAATTGAGATAAACACAGAAGGTTTTGCGATGTATACATTTTTAAAACTTTTTCATAATAATAAAGCTGTCTGTGATGGATATGTTGTAAGTTAAAGTATTTAAGGTATTAAGGTATATTTTGATTGAAGAGTACACTGGGAAAGCAACGAGGAAAGCTATTTTGTGACCTTGTTCTGCAAGGAAAATGAGAAACTGTGCTTCTGTTGGATACCCATAACAAGAGTTCATTTTGTGGGAAGCCTTTAGGATGAGAAAGAAACCATTGGGGTGAGCAGAGCCTGCAGCACTAAGTGGAAGACCTTGTGCAGGATAGTCACAAATGAGGTATCCCAACTCACTGCTGAGAGTAGGCTTTGCTTTCATGTAACGTTTAATACCCAAGACCATCCTCAACCATCAATAGGACTTCTGAGCACCAATTCTCTTTAGAGTCTATATATCCACATACATTTCTAAGGAAGTATTTCTAAGGAAGCTTAATAGTCTTGTGTCTGGGGTAAGTGGTCTCAGTTTTATTCTTAATAAAATTTCAATTCCTAATTGAAACAATCATTGTTAAGCATTTATCTTTAGCATCTCTTAACATTTATCATGTTTAAGATATTGACCAAATAACTGCCACAATATCCTGTGAGACAGATAAATATCAGTATCTCCATCTATTACATGAGGCAGTTGATCCACTGAAAGCTTGAGACTTATGTTTTTAAATTTTAAATGCCTTAGGATTGTCACCAAAATACAAACAACTAAAAACCAACAGTGACCTCAGTCTCTCCATACAGAGGGGCAACAATTCTTGACAAGTTCTGTCCGTATAAACAGTTAACACAAAGCTCTGCAAATCATGACTCATTTTCAAATCACAGGGATAAGTCTTTAGGAAAATCTAAGCAAAAGTGTGGGGAAAAACTGTAAAACTCAATTGATGTGTTCCAAATTTTGGAGAGAAATAAATTTTATGTTGCCCAGAAATCTAGTCAGAAAATTGTAGAAAGAGCTCATTCTCATACTATAAGTCAAGCACAAAGGAGTTTTCCCTTAATTTGTTTCCTGTCCACAGTCCAAGATAAATATTTTATTTCCTTTCCCTTATCTTTTTTTACATCTGCTGTAGATGGAAGGGGAAATATGAAATTCACTTTAACAATCCAATTTAAAGCAACAAGGTTTGGCTCCTGATGCCACAGGAGTTGTTCTTGTCTCATTCTGCACTGGCAAAAACATTATTAATGTTCAAAAATAGATCCATTAAAGTATGATTTTTGAGCCACATGTGATGGAATTTGTTGTGCTATTTAGTTCAGAAAAGCATCCATATTTATTTTTGTGTATCTTATTTTGTCTCACATTTTAAAAGAGCAACTTATATGATGATAATGCACAAGGTCATATTGGATCAGATGATCAGTGACATAATCATAGAATGGTTTGGGTTAGAAGGAACGTTAGAGGTCCCCTAGTTCTAACCCCCTTGCCATGGGCAGGGTCACCTCTCTCTAGACCAGCTCCCTCAAATGCAATGGGAGCAGTGATCTTGTGATTATATGACTTCTCAAAGAGACAGAAAGATAGACATCAAACTCTTTTGTTATGAAAGCTTTTTTCCTGAATGCATTCTTCATTTTTTTTTTTTTTACCTTTTAATTTCATTACGTGCAGCATAATCCACCAGACTAGAACCCTTGTGGATAGCCTTAGCAATGCAGTTATCTTCAATTTGTTCTCAACAGGGAAAAAACAACAACAAAAAGAGAAAGATAAATATGTTAATACATATAATATTTATTAAAATATTTACAATTAAAAATATACAAGTTTCTAATATTAAGGTATAATTTTTGCCCTTTAAAACCAGCTCCATCAATATTTTGTTCTTGTAGTTAATGCTGGGGCTTCTGAGCTTTCTAAAAGCAAGGTAGGGGTGGTAAATAAATTCTTCAGTAATTTATAAGACTTGGGGATTTAGATTTCCTTGCTTGAAGTACGAATCCAGTTATGGACATGTTATATAGGGCCAAATACAATAAGTCCAGCTGAAACGTTGTATTCTCTGTATGCAGCTGTATTCCTTTGGCTTCATATGTATTTTTAATCAAACTGTCCTTGGATTGACAGGATAAACCTGACCCTCCCTCAAAGGTAATATGAGCTGGTCTGACTCATATGAAGAATTCAAGTCCATATTCAAGAAAAATTAAGACCTGGGATTGGGCCAGTGCATGAAAGCCCTATTCTCATTTCTTTACCTATGTTTGATGGAAAGATATATATGAACATAATAAGAAGACATAATAAGTCTTCAACTGTGCTATTTTTCATAAGGCTATTATGAGGCTTAGCTTATGCCTCTTTTGTGTACATGTTGTTTTATAATAACAGAACCAGTTGTGTTTAAAGCCCAACTGCATTATTTCCATCTGAATTTTGTGGGATGGCCCATTTTTTTCTTAGCAAACAAATCATAAAAAATAGTGTCAATCATTCATGTACAATTGTTCATCATTTATATACAGTGTAATTTTAGGGGAGCATGTTTTATCTGTAGTCCATACATACTGTGCAATTTTTATCATCTATTTTTTGAATCAGGCACTGAGCTGAAGGAAATGTGTGATGAGGAGTAATCTCTCCTCGGCTAAATTATACTCTACTAAAGTTTTCAGTATCTAAGAATAGCAGTAGCTATTTCTCTTTTTCACCTATGCATAATAAAATATTCAGATGATTCATTTGGTGTTATCATTTGGATTTCCACTACTTCTGAAAACCTTTTTGAGTCTATGCCAAAAAACAAGTTTGATTTTTTATAGGCCATACAATAACTATTTTAGAATTTAATATAGCATATTTTTAAATTACTTTTAAAATGCTCGGCTCTGAGAAATATAATATGCTTGAAGTATTGCTCATCGTGCGATATTGATTCTGACTCTGATATAAAAGAGAATACCCACTCGCTATACTTAAATTCCATTGTCTCTCTTCCTTTTCTACTAAGAAGCACAATTTTGGTACCAATCCAGAGTCTTCAAAAATGTGGTTCTTGAGTAACAAACATTATCTGGTACTGTCTCATCAGACCAACAACACTCACTATAAAAAGAATCATATTTAATGTAATCTATTTTTATAGTCCATGTACATTTTTGTATTCTGGTGCCTTCCTGTGCCTTAGGGAAGGATATGAAAAGGAGGGAGAGGGACATCTTATATGATAGGATGAGAGGCAATGGCTTTAAACTGAGAGAGGGCAGGTTGAGATTAGATGTTAGGAAGAAATCCTTTACTTTGAGGGTGGTGACACACTGGAACTGGTTGCCCAGAGAAGCTGTGGATACATCATTCCTGGAAGAGTTGGAGGCCAGATTGGATGAGGCCCTGAGCAACCTGGTCTGGTGAACCACATCCTTACCCATGGCAGAGGGTGTGGATCTAGATGATCTTTAAAGTCCCTTCCAGCCTAAACCATTCTATTATTCTTGGATTCATTTTGTATTAACTAACATATAATATAATGTGGTCATTTTAGACCACATCTTTCCAAACAATTTGTATGGAAGGTCAAAGTAAAAAATCCAGTATGGAAAGAAAACCTAATCTCCTGTTTTGCAATGATGGTACAAAAAAGATTTCTCATAAGAAGTAATAACTTGGGAAATTGTTTTTAATTTAAATTATTTTGTACGTAATTTTATTTTATTTGTGATTCTACGCTAACTTCAGGTTAGGAAAACTTTCCTTGAGAATCATATCACCATCCCTTATGAATTATGTATACACCTTTATAATATAAACTGTGGTTTGAAATCCTGTTTCTTTACTGCGTCTGCCCTAATTTCATGTAAAATCAGTTTCTGCAGATTTCTTTTAAAATTCAGTCTAGTATCTGCTACACTTCTAGATTATTAGATTTAACTGATTTAAATTGAGCAGATGCAAATGATGGTAAAAATGACAAGATTATATTTTTTGAACATAGGGTATACTGCAATCTGAGATGCTCTGAAATCCACAGGGTGCCAGCAGCCAATAGATCCACAGGAGAGAAGCACCCCTGTGGGACAGCCAGGAGGGTGCCTGGTGGGACATCCTATGGTAACCATGGCCTCTAGGCCAGGATGATTAGCAGACGGGGAAAGAAATCCAGCAATCATGTTTGGCAACATGTCATCTAACATATGAATGCCACTAAGAAAGTAAAATCATTCCTAGTTAAAGAAGTGATTGAGATACATTACACATACAAAGTTTTACTTACTGAGTTTATGAAACCGCAATTTAAAAGAAAACCTCCATGGAATAATTCCCAGACAAGCCAGATAGTGTATTTTCCACAGAAAAGAGATTGAGTTATATATTGCCATTGCTAAACTGTCTGTAGTGGCAGTGTATTTTCAGCTTAACAGTCAACATTAGAAACTAACTTGTATTTTTACTGTTACTTACCAAATATAGTGTCTTTCCCAATTTGAAGGAAAGAAAAGAAAACAGCTGTGAAAGCTATAGCTGCTGAAAATCCCAAAATAATGAAAATTTTCATCTACAAGAAAGAAGACATAACCATTGAAAATATATATATCTTCATCTTCCAATTATAAGCCAGACTATAAATAATTTTCTGTACATGGCAAATTTTAATTTAAAATTAGATTTCTAGCCATGTTCTGACTATGTTTTTGATGTTCAAAGTAATTCACTTTCTCTTTTTCCCTTCCTTACTTATTACTTTTCTTTTACATTTTGAGAAGCTTCTAGCACAATGATACACATAACTATTTCATTACATAATATGTTCTCACAATACCAGCAGCACTTAGCCTATATATCAGAAATTCATCAATATTTTACCCCCATTCATTTTGAACTTTTCTGTGCACTACACTGATTTGATTGTAAATTAGTGATTGCACATAAGATAATGAAATGGCAAAACTAATAACAATTAATCAGACCCTAATCTATGCTTCTATCTATAGATAACTGTGATATCAAGGCAGCACAGTGAATATGCTCACTCAGCTGAGGTGAGCTGCTTTCTCCATTTCAGTACTGACACTCTGGCAGTTCTTACAGCAGTGCAAATATATAAATTCTCTGAGAGGTATCATTTTTCACATGCACTATGTCGACTGGAAATTGAAAGGTTTGAAATATATTTTAGCTCCATATTCTATCAAAAAAAAAAGATCAAGTCTGAAAATTCACAGAAACTATATTGCCCATAGAAATTCAATGTGAAAACACCCCTTCCTTTTACATTTCATGAGTTAATACGATGAGTTTCTTCTGGAAAATGGCAAGCAAAAGTTTTATTGTCTGACCTTTTGTCTGCTGAGGAGATTATCATCCACAGTTCTGTACTTTATCGATGGCAGTAACTGTTCTAAATTATGAAAGCCAAGTACTTTCCAGGGGCCCAGTTTATGCTATCAGCTTTACGCACTGGTACTCACTCAAGCTTTAGCAGTGCAAATTATTTCAAAATCTTTTTGGCCACAGTTATGTTCCCACAAAGCAGAAACTGACGTTAATACTTGATTTGTTTATTTTTTCCTACTGGGAGCCAAAAGATAACTGCGTAGTCAGTTCTAACATCAGAATTATTTCCCTGAAAATGAGAAGGAAAATAAGTTCATATTAAATATATATGTGTATGTATATGCATATATATAGTTGTCATGTTATCTAATAAAATATTTTTCATTAGTTTTTCTCTTTTTAAAAATTTATTTGACAAAAAAGCAACTTTGTGTCCAATTTTATGCTTTCTATAATTTGTGCTTTACCAAAATAACCATTTGGAATTCAGATGCTAACCCCCAGGCTGCCCACAAACTTCCTTCCAGCACTTTTTACTTAGTCTTTTTCTCTGAGCCTAGCTATTTGTCATTAGTTACACTTTTCAGCCCTATTGCTTCTTTAAAATTCAGTCGTTTGACCTAAAGAATCTATCTGGCTGGGTTTTTTTCCCATTTTCCTACAGAGGCAGAGATATCAAAATCAGATGTGGAATCAGTATTGAGGATTCCCTGGTCACGCCAGGGAGATCACAAGGTGGAGCCAAAGATCACTGTTTTGATCTCTGCCATGGGGGGAAGGTGAGTAGGACGCGGGTAGCAGGGAGCATCCTGGAGCTTGAGGCTGCAGTGCGTGGTGGTGAAAGACCTATGAGCCTGTGATCTGACTGGAGGACAAACTCCAGGTTGTTATTAAAGCGGTTTGGGAATATCATCCATAACCTGTTCATTGCAAAGAGGAGTGGACATGGTTGAGAAGTAAGCACAGAGTAAAGGGGAGCAGGCCTCTATTGCAAAAGCAGGTTTGTGCTCCTTGGCTGGAGGATTTAAGATTGCAGACAAGAAGTCAAACTTGCAATACCTCTTTATCCTGTTCCAAATTGTAAATCTTTTAAGATTATGTTTCCTTACCTAGGAAAATATAAAGGACATTGACTTCTAAGGCACAGCAAAGCATTGAGAAAAGCAGATCCATTCCAAACACCTAATGGAATAAAAAGCTCACACTATATCCTTTCATATACTTCACAAATACTACAGGTTTAATTTCTGAGAGATAAGAGACTTCCTTAAAGTGAAAAACAGGTTTGATTTGCTTTGCTGTTTCACAGTCAAAAATCAAAGCTTCCCCATTTAGTTCAAAAAGAGCATACCTACATCAAGGTTTGTTTGAACAAGGTTCTCAGCATTTGCTCATTGGTTGGAGTTGAAGTATTTGTCAACAGAGGGCCTTAAATGGTTACATACAGTAAATTGGTCCTTGATTAAAAAAATGAACGGCAACATTTATTTTGTGTTTTTCTGAGTATGAATATTTAACTGCCCTCTGAGCCACAAAAACACTTTTAGTTAAAACCCGTGTGAAGTTTTAATTACACTGGACTCACAGAGACAGGCAAAGCTTGTTCTTACTGGAGCTTATTCAGAATCCTGTTATAGAAAAGTAATGAAAGAGAATTAAGAGGGTAAAAAATTAGTTGCTCAAGCACAGCCTTAATTTTTTAAATCCAAGATTTGCATATTGCCATTGTAAGTGGAGAAGATTTTGATAAATATCCTGCTGAATGTACCCCCTTTGTTCAAGATCTTCTGTTAGCTGTCTGTCTTAAGCCATTTTTCTTGCAGAAAAGGTGTCAGACCTTTCATGCCTAGCAGTGAAACTGCACAGATCAATGATGGTCTAAACATGGAGTACAAGACCAGTATAAAACAGTCCCTATGCTAAAGAAAACTCTTGAGAAAAGCAGAAGTGAACCTTAACAATTAATCATATTAATATTATTATGTATTAAATTGACTTGTTCAATATATTCCCAAAATTTAAATCTGAATATGAAGATCAATGCTGAATCTATGTTCTTAAAAGTTAAAGACCTATAAAATAAATCTTTGAGTTGAGGATAAAAAGATAAATTTTGTTCAAGGAAATGCCCCAAAGCAATAGAATTTCAGATTGCTCACATACATGAATTTCTGCAAACCTACTATGATATTTAGAAAAATTAGCTCATACTTAAAATATTATGTAATTTGAACTGGTGTTTGATACAGAAAACAGACACAATTCTATTACATCAAAATAATTTACATTTGCGCTGTAACAGGCTGCAGCCCTGCCAGGCTCTCTAATCATCAGTTCTCACAAACATTGGATTAGAATGAGAGACCTCCAACACAAATCTGTGCTGCTGCAGGAGCTATTTTTGATAGTAGATTGCACAGTTTTGTAGCATTTATTGAAGATCCTGGGGTCTAGCAAAGCGTGAAGGACACTGTTAATATGGATATTTAATCTATAATAGAAAAATCAGTTTCTAATCTCTTTTGGCTTTTAAAGTTCTAAGAACACTCTTGCAAGAGAAAAGGTAAAAAGTGCATATAACTGCACAATACTGCAACAGAAGCAATTTTGCTGAAGTTCCAGCTTGACAACATAGAAGCAAGAGCAATAAGCCTCATTTTAATATGTTGAGCAAAATAGCACAAGTCAAAAAAGGCAAGAAAAAGGTGAAAGAAAAGTAGCTCTGTGAGAAAGATAAATTTATCTGGGTTTCAATTATGCCATTGCCTAAAGAGAGTAATAGCAAAACAAACCCCTTTCTAATAAAATAAAATTGATTCCAGAAAACACCTAAGTACTTAAAGTAACTGGAAGTAGATAAGACCTTGTAGAGATATCTGAAAGCCAGAAATGGGATGAAGAAGGTGAATAGGCAACAATCATTCATAGTCTATTCCAGCAGGTTGAAAACAAACAAAAAAGTATTGTTATTTAGACAACACAAAGCTATACCATGAAACAACTTGTGTCTGGTAAAAAATTTCCTATAAGTTCATAGAAATGTTTTCACAATTTTGTGGAATAAAAATATATTAAGGCCTGTGAGGTACAACATTTACAACAGGGGCTCCTGAATCACAAATTAATTATGGCTGGAATTTTTCTTAGCCTTTTTTTTTTTTTTTTTTNNNTTTTTCTTTTTTTTTTTTTTTTACAGGCTTCTCCCAGCATTAACTATTGTTTTGGGGTGGGGGAGGTGGGGGGGTGGATTTTGCTTGTTTTTAGTTTTTATTTTGTTTTGGTTTGTTTGTTTTTAGTTTTTGTTGTCAAATGAAATAATATAATACTAAATGGCTCTTAGGACTGGGTCCAGAGGGTGCTGGTGAATGCTGCCACATCCAGTTGATGGCCAGTCACCAGTGGGGTTCTTCAGGGTTCAATACTGGGGCCAATCCTTCATCAGTTATTTGGACAAGGGGATTGAAGCCACCCTCAGTCAGTTTGCTGATCAAACCAATTTGGGTGGGAGGGTTGATCTGCTGGAGAGTAGAAAGGCTCTGCAGAGGGATCTGGACATGCTAGATCAGAGTTGGATTTGGTAATAATAATTTTAGTGTATGATGCTGAAATCATGTTCTCAGATAAATTATTTTTCTCAGAAGCAGGTGGAATGTAACATATGTAGAACATGAGATTATCTTGTTAAAATGTTGATTTAAACCCAAACTGATGGTCTATTTCATGCAAGCAAACATTAAAAACTAGTTACACTAAGAATCCCTCAGATGTTCTGTTGTTATGGAGTAACCCAACTTGCAGAACAAAACTATGTAAAGATAAATTTAACTGCAGAGAAGAGCCCACTCAATTTCTTGTGTCTGAATTCATGCAAATCCTGTATATCACTGTTTGAAAACTCTGCCTTAACTAATGAACAAATTATGATTTATATGAAAGGATGTGGAACAGATGAACAATTTTTAAGGTCTATAGAAGGTCTGAAATTCACTGGTTTGAATCACAAAAACTTTTCCTTTTAAAATGAGATAGAAAATTGATCTTTCATCTTCACAGAGCACTAGTTTCAGACCAAACTCAGACTGTTTCAAACAGATCATTTTAATTGCAAGCTTAATGGTGAACTTTCTGCCTTCTTCCAATGCACAGCCTTTTTGCAGAGATCACTGGAGTTTCATGATGAAGTTTATGTCTTGGATTTAAGGATGGTCAGTAGATATACCATATATCATGTAGTCATAAAGTTGATCAAATACTAACAAGACACAATCTCTTGTAACTTAGGAGAAAACAGAAATGGATTTAGCAAAACAGAAACAATTACCACATAATAAAACAATGATAGAAGAATTTTAGTATTCAGCCTGCTGTGAATGAGGCTCTCAGCATGGTTAGTGACAAATCCACAAAAGAATTTAATACTGCAGAGGGAAAACTGGGAAGTGAAATTAGTGACAGTGATTCATTACCATACTCAAAGGATGGCAGGTGTTTCTGTCCTGCTTTTGTAGTGAAATATGTCCATGGTAGGAATCACGACTAATGATGTCTCACTTTAGAGACTCTTTCGATAACATTAGGACCTGAACCAATGTCTTTGACCTCCTGACTCCCAGGACCAACTTACTGGGAAACTCCAGTCAGCAACGTTTGCATTTTGTATGCATCATTTCAAAGAAAAAAAAAGGTGGTGTAGTCAAAGTACTCAAGAAAAGGAGGTGACATCTATAAAGGAGGAGGAACAGACAATGATGGAGAGAGAATGTGCCCTGCAGATCAGTGTGAATGCTATATCATGAAGAATGTTTTATGGTAGTTGTGTGTTCTCAGCTGCTCTAACAAGCTGGGTCAGATATGTCAGTAGGATAGTGGTACAGTCCATTCTGAAGAGTGTTATTCTCTCTCTGCACTGTCTGAAACCAAAAAGCCTGGGATTTTTTAGGCTGTATACCATGCCCAAAATGAGGCATTACAGATGGTTGTGATGTGGAAGCCCCTCTGTAGGCACATATGTTGCAATAACTTGGAGAGCAGTGCTTGAATTCCTCCTCACACTTAAATGCTTTTTGCTGTTCTGCTTTAGTGACCTGTCTAGTAGGTTGCATCTTCCCAGGCATGGCATTGACTTTCTAACTTTATTATTTAATTTTTAAATTTTTTTTAATCAATTCAAAGACAAAGGCAATGGTAGATATTAACACACTAAGAAATCATTCCGTAGTTGGAGTTATCGGTTTGGAAAAAGAGGTAATAAAGGGAAACAAACAGCCAGTGATGGTTGATGATCTCAAGATGGCCACCAGCTCATTAAATGGACTGTTCACTAGACACATCCTACATTATAAACACATTTTGTTAATTGAAAACCACATTTTAAATCTGATAAGTTACTCTTGAACTGTTTCATCCAAGTTCATATTCACTCAGGCAAATGAGTATGCTTCCAAATTAATCTCCAAATTTCCATTAGTCTGTCACAAATCAGGAAAGTAAATGATCTGAAGAAGTGAAATGAAACATTCTTCATGAGTGCTGATATTAAGAGGTCACAAAGCAGTACTCTCTGGAATATTTAGTGTTCAAGTGAGCCTTATGGCTGAGTAATAAAAACATCTTGGCTATTTGACGTCATGTCAAGGTTCCAAAAATCTTGAGCTGTTGTTTTTAATGCCCTGATGGGTTTGAAGCATTTTGTAGCTAAAGTACATTTTAAAAAACTCTCAGACTGAACAAACAGGAGATGCTACAGGTTTCTTATTTCTGTGTTAAAACATCTAGATGCAAAAGGCACATAAGAATTAATAAGTATTTAGTTAAATAGTAACTAAAAGCATATATGAAACCTATCATATTTAAATGAATATTAATAAGAATCAATACTCTGTGAAAAATAAGCTGAGGCTACCAAATAAATGAAGGAACAGAAAAGAGTATGTGTGTGTACATACATATTAAAAACAAAAACAAAAACAAAAACATACTCACACACACACAGATAGACACAACAAGAGAATACATTTTTTACTGAAGTCTTCCTACCTGAACTGGGGCAAAATTAATAATAGATAACATGGTAGACTGACAAAAAAAAATATTTTAATGCAGTCAAATATAAAGTGGTGTCTTTGGAAGTAAATTTTATAGATAATAAACATGTGGTAAGAGAATCTGGAGAAACTGTGACTCAGGAGAAAGAAAAAATATAAAGGAATCATTTATCACTGATTCTCAACAGACTTTTCAAGTTAGTGCTCTGGCAAGAGAAAATAATGTGCATCCCAGATATATAAAAGAGAAAAAAGAAAGAAAACAGAAAGAAAACAAAAAATACCTGCTGTAAATATTTAGAATTGGTAACTATTACAAGTTCATCATATCCACTTTTGGGATCTGTAGACTGTGAGTAAGCTTTAACAATGTGAAGGTTAAAGGAGTGAAGGAGCTTAGTTTGGTGCAAAATGCTGAAGTTTGGCATTGTAAGTGGCTGAGCATTTACATTTAAAAAAACCCCAAACCTATAGAGAGCGAGTTTTCATTTCTGCAGAAAAAAGTATAAGAAGATGAACTGTACTGGAATTAAACAACCCTGGCAATGAAATAAAATATAGCTTGCAAATAGCAAAAAAATACAAGTAAAAATTAAAAGTGGTTACAAGGGTGTGCAGTGAAGAAGAAAGAGAAGCAGGAAAGCCTTCTCCACAGGGTCCTGACCCCCCAGGCCTCCCTTAGTCCAGGGCTCCTGCATACAATTCCCTTGGGTCCAAGTGTGCAGTACTGTCACACCAGCTCTTTGTGAGAACGAGAACAAACCAAATTGACAGAAAGAACACCGTGTTTGTGCACTCCTCCCCCTTCCATCTTCTCATTACTCCTCCTGCAGACTTGTATGCAACACTTACCTGCTGCCCCTCCTGTGCTCCTGCCCAGCTTCTCAGCCCTGCTCTTTCACAGGCAGCCGTGGGCTCTGCCGGGGCATCCACCACCCATCACCACCCATCTGGCTGCTTTTTTACACAGCAGCTTATTGCAGGGTATGTAATGGTAGATAGGCATGTAATTATGGGTAATCTGGGATGAGGTCTTTCTTACCTGGCAGATCAGTTCATTGCTCCAAACCAGCAGGACGCTTTTGCATATAATTGTAGGAGCCACAGTTAGAAAACCATCTATGTCAGGTTTCCCTAACAATATACCCCTCATTTCTTCAGGTATGCAGCTGAACCCTGGTGCACAAGGTACCCTTTCTAAAACAACAGAAAAAACCAAATCTATGTACAATTCAGATCAATGGTATTTGACAGCAGATTACCCTCTGAGAGGATAACAGTTCCCTTGAGTGTAACTGCTCATTGTGTGAAATGTCCTTTCCTAGGAAGTGGTTTTGTAGCTGTAGCACCCTGGCAACATGTGCTCCCAAAAAGAGTTCTAACTTTATTTCATTGGACTGCTTAATGCTCTCAAAACACACATCTATGTTACTGTAATATTAAGGGCTCCAAGTCCACACCATGATTATACCTCTGAAATTTTGCAGGATTTTGATACCCAGCTCCTTTTTCTAGTTTTCAACAAAGCCATCACAAATTAAAGAAATTCTTATTCACAAGGCATGCATGGAAGACATGGCTGCCTTTGATACAAGGTACCAATGCCATATGGTGGAGCTTGTGTATGAATACTGGAGTCCCTGAAATGGAATGCTGCTTCTGCAGAGTGAATTAAAGGGGTGTGAAACACTACAGATTTCATCCGTAATACTGGAGATCTCCAAATCCAGATGAGCATAGTTACACAGCCTGTAACAAATGGCATCTGGCCTGCGCTAATTCTTCAGCCATGCCTAGGGGCATTTCAGCACGCTGTTGACTGGCCTGGGGCAAAAATATATCAGAGACAATTTTCACAAATTTACCTTAGGGGCAACCATAACCCAAATCCCAACCATTTCCTAATATAGTTTAACTTACTTGTATTGGAGGGATGAAAAGGTCTTCACTAGAGAAACAGCCTGGTTTACAAAGGGTGCTCTCTAATCAATTTTTCAAGGTGATTGAATGTGGCCACTATAGAAGAAAGAAGCATATCAGACTCTTCACTGTGTGATACAATAGTCCCAGGCTCTCCTGGTGACCACTCTGAAGGACAAAATGAACTTCCCAGAGCTCTAACAGGAGGACATGATTAATCAATTTGTTGTGGCTATCCATTCATAAATAAGAACACACTGATGACAGGAGCAGTAGAAGCTTTGGGACATGACAAATATAATGTAATTCTCTTGAAGGACCATGAATAAGAAATTACTCGTCTCCCTGAAGAAATTATTAAGTAGGGTCTGAAATTCGGTGTGTAACTCATACAGACATGTTTATAATCATATATCATTTAAAACCAAATAATACTATGACAATGGGTAGCTTTTTTAATATACATAAATCTAAGAATGATGCCCATATTCTCTTACCCCTGAGACACAGAGAGGTTTAGATGATCACCTTGCTTTTTCAGTTGATGTATGTGATAGCACACAAGTACCTGAATTTTCATTATTTAAAAGTCATAACATTTGTGTGCCTGTGCAAGAGAATAACTAGCCAGTAGTGCAACAACAGCCTGTGACATTGCCTCAGTGCTCTTTCCCACAGGTTGTTCTGACTCAAGCCTGTCTGTAACAGATGAGCACAGTGGACTGTCCCCTGTTAACAACTGCTTGGGCAGAGGGGAGAGCTATTCACAGACAGGGAAAAGCAGTGGGAAGGAAAGAAAAGTGTTGACGACTGCAAATCTGGTATTTCATGGAGATTTGACCACAAAGCAGTGTTGCCTGCTCTGAATTAACTGTCACCTCTTGAGATCTAATCTGACACAAAGAACAGCTTCATTTCCCCAGGCAGTGAACATATCCGCCTTATTACAAAGATGACTTTTATGAAAGGTTGCCTAAAAGTTGCTAAATACAGCACTGACACATCAACAATAGCTCAATATGCCCTTAGACGCTAAATACTCCACTGCTATATATCAACGCTAGCTTAATATGACCAAAGTTCTTGCCATATAGCAAGCATGTCTTAGGTAATGAGAGGTACTTTTACTGTCAGAGAGAGAGATTAGCACAGGCTGGGAAAGGCAAGGTTAGAACAAGGTACAAGGTGGCAGAAAGAACAGGTGGATCCTTTAAAAGGCGAACACACAAAAATGGCAACAGCAATAGGCAGAAAAAGACATAACTTTCCTGGAAATCTGCCTGTGCCAGTGACAGTAATTATATGGCAGAACTAACTTGCCAGCAGCAAAGTTTATTTTCTGTGCAACAGCCAAGCTGTGGTATACATAATTAGCAAGCAGATGGCTAGAGCCCCACAGGGACCATAGTTTGTGATGACTTTTGCACTCCACTGCTTGTGCCATAACATTCTTTTTAAAATAGTACATGTGCCAGGTCTGGGTAATGGTTTAACAGATGCCTCATCTTGGCTGCAGGACAGCAGATGCAGGAATGTTTCTCTGAGAGACAGGAAGGAGATGTGTGTGAAGCTGTAGACATTCCAAGCTAGCACAGTGTACATATGCTCCTTAAGTCCTGAGAATGCCAGGGATATATGGATTCAGTGTGGGTATTCAAGAAGGAGAAGTTGCAGAAGACCATGAACTCATCTCTTCCCATAATACCCCAACACTTTTTTGGCTAATCCCTATGCAGTGAACTGAGTGGTTTGCTCAGTTTTGAGTACTGAAGATTTTGAATCTGAGATCTAGTGGCCGGATGCTGTTTTAGAAAATGTTGGAAGGCTGAAGAGGCATGGGAACAAGATAACATAGTTGCCATGGGCTCTCTTACAGAAATGTGAAAGGTCCCCAATTAAAAATGTCATTAGTAACATCCTATGTCTAATGTTATTTTTTATATTTCAGATTATTTTGCATTGATCAACTATAGTGGTTCTCAATAATAAAATGCTTGGAGAATTAAATAGGTAGGAATGAAATGACAAAGAGCAGTTATTCAAGAGGCTTTGGATATGCTTAGAAACAATACTTTTGCAAAACTGAAGCTGTGGTCTGTCATATAAAACTTTTTTATGAGTCTGTGTTGACCCGACCCATGTGTGTAAGCCAATGCCAAGTTCAGGCAGCTTAGCTGTCTGTATCCTTAACAGATGGCTCTGACTTTGCCTTTCCTCACTAGTTTCTGTTGAAACCTTCAGTAACTTCATCCTCTTTTCTTTCCAGCTGTATTTTACCTTCATTTCTTTTATCTCCTGATGTTTCATCTCTCTGTGTTCCACACATTGGTCAAAGCTTTGAGATATAACTGTCTCATCCTTTCCTTAAAGTGAGTACATCTAATGTCTAAGTGACTTGGATAAGAGCACAAATTACAACAAAATAAGTATGAAAATTGATGGTATTTAAATATTCTGGGCAAGAAATTAAAATATGAGACCATACCCTTTTAATGTCCTTCTTTCCAGCTTTGATCCTTTTCTATTAATTTTGAGTAATTTTATACTTTTAACAAACTGTTTCAACTTACCTGCATCACCAGGAAATGTCTTACCTGATAATGCCTTTTCACCCAGAGTTTCCATCCCACTTCCTGCCCCTTCACCCCAGTAACACACCTCCAAATGCTCAGAATTGATGTCTGAGAGGGAGCACCCCTCTAATTCTCAACTAAAGGTATGGACATTGGCAAATTTTCCAGGGAAGGACACCCTCACTACATCCCTTAGGTCTCCAACCTTTACATCCCTCAGTGTCATCATGTATTCCCCTCTTTCAGATATCATATTCTATTTTCAGTTTCCAGCCTTTTCCCATGTCCCCACTCTCAATTTGCTCTGCCTTTCTACCTCCATCTCTCCCTCCCTCTCCTCCTCCCTCCCTGTTTTGCTAAATATTCTTTGTCCTTACCCTAGTTCTTCTGTTGTGGGTCTCTTTTAATTGTCATTAAACCTTTCTCTAGAATTCCATCACAATTTTGTATAGAACAAGGAGGAATTTACATGCTTTAAAATCCTCTGTGCTAGGTAAGCAATAAGTATTTCATGCAATGCGAGTTTCACAGATGGCAGAGACACAGAACAAGTACCCTTAAGGTGTTGCTCTACTTTTGACACCATCAAGTAAAGTTCACCCTTTGGATGCACAAAAGCTGCACCTGAATCATTAAACAAGACTGCATATGAATGACAAAGTCCAGCGCTCCAAAGAGAGAAAAGGAAAACAACCTCTTCTCTTTCAGTACTTAAAAATTAACCCACCCATTTCTCTGTCAGGTGCAGTGCTGCTAGCCCCAATTTGTGGGCTAAAGTGCAGACTGAGTACAACCTAATTTAATAAAAATAAACTGGGAAGAACAGCTTCTTTCATTTGCAAAAATCACTAAGTTTACAACTAACCCCAACCAATATTAAAAATCATAAGAAAAGAATAAATACTTTAAAATATACTTTAAAATTTGCCACTATCTTAATATTTTTTCTGCAGTTGAAAAAACCCACTTTTTTCCCCCAATAACTAGGAATTTTCTTCTCTTTTGAGCTATATACTGTAGAAAGTAATTCAGCTCTGTCATACCAAGCATGAAGTAGAACAAACCACTTGAAATAGTTAATATAATTTAGTGCAAAGCAATTACATCTATTGCCATGGAAAGCACAATTTACTACCATGGGGAAGTGAAAAAGTCCAGTATGTCATAATAAAATGCACTTTAAGCTGCACATAAATGAGACCTTCCTCACATCTCTGCGTATTTCCTTTTGGAACCAGAGCTCAGGATTACACCTCCCCAGATGACTGCCCTGCCTGTTGAGTTACCAAAGCTTGCACCTTCATCTGTGCTTACTTTCCAGAAAATCTGCCTCCTCCCCTCTGTAGTGGCACAACCTCAGCAGGAGGCCAAAAAGTGCTGCTGTTCACATATCAAGGCAGCCACGATATTGCACTCAAAGGCTCATGCATATGCAAAGAGAAGTCGATGCTTAAGGATTACACAGCCCCACAGCTGCCTGCCCTGTCCCTCTGTCCTTCCTGCCCTGTTAGTCCCTCTAGGCTGGACACAGAGCTTGACCTCTGGGTCTGCTGGACTTAAAATGCCAAAATGCCACCCACAGACACTCTCCTCTGCTACCTCTTCTCTAGGGGTCACCCTGCACAGGGACGAGGGACAGGCAGGCATCTAAAAATTTGTCTGATCTAGGAACTCACTTGCTAAAAGAACATTTTCCCCTTGGGCTCAGTGCTGTAATCAACAGGCAGTTAAATGTTGGTGTGACTCTGCCTTTCCCCACCTGCCAGTACATATTTTAATAGAAATTGCAGCTGCCGTGTCATCTTCTGGGAAGACTGCACTCTAAAAATGCACTGTAGCATCAAGCTTTTCTGTGACCAAGCAGCCTTCCTCCCAGCTGGCTTCTGCCTAGATGTAGCACACATAAGAATGTGTGGGAAATTTGGGGTATCAAGGATGTGGACAGATTTACAGCCTCTATGAACAAAAGGCTTTTCTGTGATTGCCTTTTCATTCTGCTCTTTCAGTTCAGTTGTCTAAGTCTTACTTCAGATTCAATTTTGTGATACCAGGATGTCTCTGGATTGAGACTAAGAGCTGGGTGACTGAAATGTGTTAAAGACAACTTATAGGTTGTCTTTGATGACACTGCTATTGTCATTATCTAAAATAGCAAGCCCAGCTCTATTACAAGCACAGATTATTTTTCTTTTAGGTTTAAATTCAGGATTTATAATTTTCCTTTGGAATATAAATGTGCTTTCTTCTTGAAAGCTAGCTATACTAGAAAACAATAAAAAGAAAAAAACCCTGTTTATAAAACTTTTCTGAACTCTCTTTTTCCAAACATCTGCCTGGTAGAGGTGACTTGGTCCTAATGTGCCATATTTTTTCTCTGTTAGCAAAGCAAGGAACAAATCTGGAAGAAATCTTAGATTATAATTGTGCACAGCTTTGAAGGTTGCAGACATTTTGCTGTTTAGTACTTTTCAGTTCAGAATTTCAGCACTGATCTCTCACTGAAGCAAATGTATACTGTGGTCCTTATCCCTTTCAGTAAATATCAACTGGCTGCATTTAAACCATGGAAAATGGAAGTGATTACAATT
The DNA here is from genome assembly GCA_013397195.1 of Hylia prasina. Taxonomy (NCBI): domain Eukaryota; kingdom Metazoa; phylum Chordata; class Aves; order Passeriformes; family Sylviidae; genus Hylia; species Hylia prasina. The sequence continues at coordinate 193,098 of VYXD01003042.1, read as the reverse complement.
CCTTGCTATGTTCCCCTCTCTCCATACCTTGATATCCATGGCCAAATCGGTCTGGGTGACAGAAGGAAGTTGCTGTGGCAATGTCCTTTTGCTGGCTGATCACTACAGGACTGGGGGCTGATCATGGGTCACACCTTGGCTTCCTCACAGTAACTAGATCAAGCCAACAATGATTTATTGCATGAAAAGGAAAATATTATTAAGTCTTTTACGGTTCTAATTACAAAACCTTAATTTTTATAACTAAGAAACCCACTAAAATTGCTGAAGATAAAATATAAAACTCAAACAGTTGCTATCAAATACTCTGTATTTATTTCATAGATGACAAAAAACTCCACTAATGAGCAATAAATTCTTTATTCAAAAACATCTATACAAAATAACACTCTTGGAGATATACACTTTTACATTTTTAAAGTGCATCTCTTCATTGCTACAATATTTGATTTGCTAATTTACACTGTACATTCATAATTTATAAAAAAAATAATTGGTGAATATTTCTCCAGTTGGATGCTAATAACAGTGACAGGGAGCACATATTCCATTGTAGAAATCACTTGTAAAGTGTGTACATATACAAACCATTCATATCCAGATTTAAAGACAATACTGTGACAATAGCAAGAGTATCACTACAAAGTAGAATTACAGTATACTGTACGATAATAGATTCTTGTTATAAAAGGTTATTTAAAAGTGCAAAATATATACACTCTGCCTTTATATTATTTCCTAGTTTAATTTTTACTACTTATTAAATCCCTTTCTGACTTCCTGAACAGATAAAATTACAGTAATTTTACACTATACGAATCTATAATCATGCATATGTTGAGAGGCTGCATTTCCAATTAAAAAAAAGAAAAAAAGCAAAGCTGCAAACACAAAAAAATGCTGTGTTTCAGATGTGTTTTAATTTGCCAACTGAAACACATAAAATATGAGTAAAATATATAATGAATAGATTTAGATGTCAAACACTATGGGTATGAAAAGTTTTTGTTAATTTTATTTTGATCATTACAGGATTACCTGCAAGTAGTTCCCTATACTAAGATGACCATTTGTATGGGCTTATTTTGTTGCATTGTAGTCCTCAGTACCACACTCCTCCAAAAAGGAAAGAAACCTGCAATATGCAAAACCCCAAAGAGCTTCAATAAACATTTAATCACTACATGGCAAAGATGGACAACATTCAGCCTTAATGTGTCTATATAGAATTTTGACACCTATTTAGTTTGGTTCTATTATGAACTACTGAACTAATTTTCGTTTTTAGGACAGAGGTAGTGAACTGTCAGAAACATTTATTAAGGTATAGTTACTATTTGCAATAGAGTATACTAATTCAAATGTTCTTCTTCAAAAAGAACTTCTGAGATCATGCTGTGTAGAGTTTTAAAACTGAAAATCTTGTGCCAGTTACCTGCTGTAGATCACTTTTTTCCCTGTTCCATAGACTGCAATATACTTGATTGTTGAACACTTATGTCAGTTACTGAAGAAAAGATGATCTTTAAATAAAGATTTACAGGGTATGAATAAGAACAGATGGCAATTAGAGAGGAATACCTGAGTATTAATGTCACCACTGACTATTTAATCCTAAAACCCTGAGTTCTTAAGGAATTCCGCCAATGCCCTCTGACTTTCAAAGGGGTGTCTGGAAGTGGTTTGAAACATTTCCTATAAAGTGTCTACATATCTTGTTCTTCTTTGGGTTAATAAAAACATTGAAAATGAATATCTGAAATATCCACCTTTTTTCCATGAACAACAGTAGCCAGGAGTCAGACTTATGCCACACTGAGTTACTGATAAGAATATGAACCAGCTCTGGACATCATTGTCAATGATGCTCATACACTGGACAAAAGCACTGATTTTGTTAAAAATCTCCACACTTCTCCTCCATCACATATTCTTGCAAGTTTTCACCAAGAAGTGGCAATTGCCTTTCACTTTGCAAACAAGATTGCATGATGGAGGGGCGGAGAAGCAACAGCTGCATATTTCAAACGGATTATTTTGGGATGGAAATTCCCACAGATGTACTGTGTGGCTCAGCTACTGACTGTGCTTGCCAGCCACACTGGACAAACTGTGGTATTTAAAATGGTAATTCCTGGGAATATTGATACAAAAGTACAAGTAGGAATGCTCATAACACAAATTTCAAGGACACATACCAACTAGTATTTTCAAATAAAATATCAAGTAGCTTTCCTTTCATTTCACCTGGCACTTTCAGAAAGAATAAAGTCATTTCCATTTTTACAGCTAAGTATAACTGGAAAACATCCCAAGAACCTTAAATTCCTTACTTTAAATCATAAGTGATTTATAGATTATCCCTATCAATATTACTTATTGGTCATGTTTCTATTGAAACAGGACTAATACTTGACTAATATACTACAAAATATGTCAAAATAGTTAAATTAAAATTAACCTCCCACCTATCATTGCAAAAAGTTTGGGGTTTTTTTTGTGTGTGTGTCTGAGGTTTTTTTGGTTTGTTTTTTTTTTTTTTTTAAATTTCCTTTCCAGTGGATACAAAGATAAATACAGATCTGAGCATCTAACATCATAAATTGTTATTCCCTTTTTTTAAAAAAATCATGGCTTATATAACAAATATTCCATTTTTTCATGTAACGGAATTAAGAGAATGCAATAAGCATGAATAATTAATCATTCATGCACACCTGATAATGTCACATTGGTGAAAAATTTGAAATAACTGGCATTTTGTGTTGTCAATATAGTAAGGTATCAGAAAATTCCAAATAGGGCTAAAACTCCTATCTCCTTCTGCCTTTGAGAGATTTAAGAATTTCAAAATATTGGTTGCAAATAACAAGCTTTGATTAAATTGATTAAGTTAACACAACATTTAATTTCCAGAGGCACTAGACCAGACATGAAAAGAACTCAGCCACTCAAGGATGCTTGGCGAAAAAATACAGCAAATGGCTGAAATATGTCTCGTGAACAGACACCTGCCATGGGAAACTGAATGCAGAAGAATGACATGAAAAAATTTTTAGTGACCACCAGCAATTTGACCTCTTGGAGAATGGAATTGCATCCTCTGAGAGAATGTTTATAATTTTTTCCAAAAGGTATAATTAATATTATAATCTGAGGAACAGGGCAATGAATTATACACTTACACACTTCAAGAAGAGGTATGGAAAGTACTTGCACTTGCAAAACCACTCACAAGCACAAAAAGGAAACCGAAACCTGAAGATTTCACTTCCTCTGATAGGACCACTGTTCCATAACAACAGAGCAGTATTTCTGCTCGCACTGTGCAAGTAATTGTCAAATAATTCTCTTTTCCTGGTTTTCACGTTTGTAAGCGTGTATGCCTGCCCACTCCGGTCTGCATAACAGCTTCTCAGGACTCGGCATATTCCCAAGCACCTCGTTACATGCTGTTCTAGTTGAGCTCATTAGTTTGCTTTTTTAGTTTATTTGTTTTCTGTTCACATCCCAAGTTTTACTTTTGAGAGAGTGCTTTTACAGTTTAAATATATTTTTCCCCCACCATTGAATTAGTATGTAAAATTACTTTTAAGTATCACTGGTGTACCTAACTGTTTATAGAGCAGAGCATGTGGCCCTGCTCTTTATTTCAAACACTGTTACAGCTATGGCATAAAGAAAATGACTCAACAGCAGTAAGATAGCCATGTATAAAAGGTGGTTAGAAGCACTTATATGTGCTTTGCAGAGCTTTGTGTTCTATAGACAAGAGCCTTGTGAATGCAGCTATCTCATTTACAAGATGGTTTTTATGTAAGTTTTGCCTTTATGACTGTAATCACATATTGCATCACAACTACTCTTTTCTCACAAAAAATTAATTATGTAAATATTAAATGTTTGAAACTAAATGACAAGTCGCTCCAGTAGACTGGTTTCTATATACTTAAAATTAGTCCATTGTTGCCTTTACAAGGTGAACAAGAGACAACTGCACAAATTCTAGGCAGTGAATTAGTCCAGTTCTACATTTTTGGCATGAAGAAGCACCATTTTCAACACTGGTGGGTGCTGTGATCATTATGGTGATGAAAAAGCTGAGGATACTCAGCTAAATTCACGAAATCATATGGAACCAAGATGATCAGGGAACACAAAGAAAAAGAGGAGATTCAGGCACTGCCCATTTCCAGTACTTCATAACATTGAATTTGCTTCTGCCTTGATTGGCAGTATGAGAATTTTTAATGAAAAAGGGTATTTCTCAGTTTCTGACTGGTTACCCCTAAAGCTCTGCTATTATTAAAAGAGAAAAACATGGAAACATCTTTATAATCCAGGGCCTGTTTTCGGAAATGAAGCATGGTGACAGGAAAACTGACAGGCTGAGAATTCCCCAGGTGCTGGATCCCAGAGCCTCAAGTCTCTGCTGTCTGGACTTGGACGGATTGATTGCTGGTTGGGAGGTAGTGCCAGATGCACAATAGTTGTGCTGGATTGCACGGAAATCTACTTTGTTAATTCATCCCAGCAAGTACTCTTCCAAATTCAGCTTATAATTAGTGTTAGAGTATCGGAAAAACTTTTTTCTGCTGGAGGCAGAACAGTTCAACTAGGAAAAAAAGCCAACAACAGAAGTATAAATGACCAAAACAAGTACAAGGAAAAAAAATCAAATTAGTATATATTTATCTATAAATATTTGTTTTCCTTCTCCTTGTAACAGTTGATACCTTTGTTTTACCCTGTGTGTGTACAAGACAGGCAGAGGCCACATTTGCTTGCTAGTACCTTTAAAGTGCTTGTAATCCTATTTGACCAATTCATGGAGGCTTGGGGGAATGTAGAAAATATTTAGGACACTGTGCTAAATTAAAGGGTTTTTTTCTCCCTTTAAGATAGCTTCTAGAAACATAGGAACCATTTGGATTGGAAAAGAATACCTGCCCCTCCCTTTTTTGATTGTTTCAGTTTTGATGCAAGGAAGGAAAGCCTATTTTTTCTAGGTCTAAACATAAATCTTCCTCACTTTCAAAAATCTGAGACAAAATGCATATAAGAAATGGTGACTCTTTGCTTTCTGACATAGCAGCACAGGGAATGTGCAGGATGAAGGGTCTCCAGGAGTAAGTGGGAATGGCTCTGGATAATGACACAAATGAGTCAGGCATGCATTTAAAGAGAGACATAAGCAATGATGCAGCTGAACAGGCAGATGCTCTGAATGACCGCTCACATTTGAAAATGTGACAATACTACAACTTAAAGTATGACTTTCCTACTCTGCATAATTATGTTGCCATGAGTACAAAATAAATGGCTCATTTTGATGTGATTAGAAACCCTTAGAGTTTAAAAACATAAAGATGGATTTCAATAGACTTTTCAAGTACATCAAGTGTGCTTATTTTCTTCTACTCTTAATAGAACTACTTGCTTGCTCTCACCAGACTAAGAATATTTTGCAGAAAAATTCTTATATTTTTAATTTAATTTTAAACCCACCACTGAAGCACACTTCTAGTGGGGCTAATCTATTTGACCTGAGAAGTCCAATGATAGATCGACAGATAAGCAACCATGGGTAATCAAGCTTTTACAGCTTAATGATGACTTCCACTCCTCAGCTGAGGCACAGCAAACATTTATATGTACGTTCCCAGCTGGCTCCAGTTATTAACTGAAATATGCTCAGTAAACAACTGCGAAGGTCTAGGAATTAAAAGTGAGTGCCTAGTGTGAGTAGATTGTTGTACACACAATTTTCATTTAAGGTGATCTAAATAACCATTTACAGATAATACTAGAACAGCTAGATCTATTTCCCATTGCAAGATCTGCTCAGCAAGGGGGAAGTCGATTATGGAACTCCATTCTTGAACTTCCTGTGAAGAAACCCCCCAGGACATTTAACACTTTGTATTCTCACTGTTCTCACTAACTAGAATTCACAGAACTACAGTTTTATCAACACCTAATGAAGGTCTTGCTTCACCAACCTCATGTCCTCCTATGACAAAGTGACTTGCTTAATTGATGAGGGAAAGGCTGTGGACATAGTCTATCTAGACTGCAGTGAACTGTTTGACACCATCTCCCACAGCATCCTCCTAGAAAAACTGGCTGCTGGCAGCTTAGATGGGTAGGCTCTTCAAAGAGTAAAAGCTGTCTGTCTGTCTGGGCCCAGAGAGCTGTGGTGAACGGAGATAAATCCAGCAGGCAGCTGTCACTGGTGGTGTTCCCCAGGGCTCAGTACTGGGGCTGGTCCTGTTTAATGTCTTTACTGAAGACTTGAACATTAGGCTTGAGTGCACCCTCAGTAAGTTTGTAGATGACACCAAGCTGGGTGGGAGGGAGCATTGACCTGATTGAGGAAGGCAGGAAGGCTCCACAGAGAGACATGGACAGACTCCATCAGTGGGCTGAGGACAACTGCAGGAGGTTCAATTAGGTGAAGAGTCCTGCACTTGGGTCACAACAACTCCCTGCAGTGCTACAAGCTGGGGGACGAGTGGCTTGAGAGCTGTTCAGCAGAAAGGGTCTTAGAGGTGCTGGTGAACAGCTGGCTGAACATGAGTCTGTGTGTGCCCAGAAGGTCAAAATGCCAATAGAATCCTGGCCTGTATTCACAGTAGTGTGGCCAGCAGGGCCAGGGCAGTGATTGTCCCCTTACTCAGCATTGGTGAGGCCACATCTTGAGTACTGTGTCCAGTTCTGGGCCACTCACTTCACAAAGGACATTAAGGTACTGGAGTGTGTCCAGAGAAGAGCAACAAGGCTTGTGAAAGGAGAGAACATGTCCTGTGAGGAACAGCTGAGGGAGCTGGGTTTGTTTAGTCTCCAGAAGAGGAGGCTCAGGGGGGACCTCATTGGTCTCTACAATTCCCTGAAAGGAGGTTGCAGTGAGGTGAGGGTCGGTCTCTTCTGCTGTGCCTGCAGTGAGAGGACAAGACGAAATGACCGTAAGCTGAGACAGGCGAGATTCAGATTAGATATTAGAAAAAATACGTCACTGTTAGTGTGGCCAGGTGCTGGAATCATCCCTGGAGGTGTTTATAAGAGGAACCTGGACCTGGTGCTGGGAGATATGGTTTAGTGGTTACAGTGGTAGCGCTGGGTGGGCAGTTGGACTTTATGATCTTGGGCATCTTTTCTTGATGACTCTATGACTGTACCTTACCCTGGTTAAAAGCTCTGTGTCCTTGTTGTGGGTATTTAAAATACATCATCTGCTTGTTCTTTGTTAGATGTAGGCTGTTCTCTGATGGAAAAATCATACAGTCTACAGATTGCAAGTAGGACACAGTGAATGCTGCTGAGTTATATTGTCAGGTGCTAGAGTTCAGCTTTTAAACTCTGGTATATGATGCTTTAAAATGACAGAGACAAGAGGTATGTCTATAGAAGACATTTTCTGAAGAGATGAATTAGTCTGGGAAATTCCTTCCTATTTACAGCCAGAGTTCCTATGTCCACATGGTTTCCAAAACAATTTAATATAAAAAACCCCCACATGTCTGATACCAAAATGTCCCCTTTTCCTTATGGTATAGAAATGTTCCTAGTTCTTGCAATGTTTAATGAAACATCCATTTCCTTGGCTGCAATTTTATTTACAGTTCAGATAATTGAACTAGAGCTGCACACAGTTCTGGTAATTTCCAAATTCTGGTATCAAACAGTAGTGTACAGTAATCTGCCCATGTAACTTGTGAGGTTATTTCATACAGTTTGAATTCTTAATCTTTTAGTTTGGATGGCATGTTTTCCTGCCACACAGTGATAATTCTTAGTGTGTTTTGAATCTCAGAATTAAAAAGGAATGTGGCAAATAGAAAAATAGAATGGAACATGCAACTAAAATTTCCAACTATAACTTTCTTCTCATTTTTTTGTCAAAAGAAAAAAAAAGGAAAATGACGAGAAAAAATAACATCAATGAAGCAAATTGGTGAGAACAACTAGAGGTTTTTTTCAGGCAATTGAATTTTTTTCAGACCAAGAGATGAGAATGTAGCTGAAAAGAAAAATGTTTGATTGATTTTTTTTTGAAAGAGCTGTGACAAATGAACACAACATATAATCTTTCAGAAAAATGACCTTGATAAAATGGAAGTGGTATGATAAATCTAAGGGTAGTGTTTATTGCAGATTAAAACCCACCAATAAAAATGAAGAAACTGATTAGCAAACATTAGGCAAAAATGGGACTCACTATTAGACACAATTTACCGCACAGGCATCTTCAGCCTATTGGAAAAGTAGTGCAGCTTTGGATAGTAGAGAATATACTGTGCATATAGAAAATATTTTTTAAAAAACCCTATACCTTACCTACTTGCCTGTATTGTTACAAAAAAAAGTAGCAGTCATGTAAAACTAGAATATTTTCTTTGAAGGCAGAGGAGCTAAGCATATCTGAGTGAAAAGAACCACTTGGTGACTGGCCATGCAATTTAAATAAAGAAAAAACCCAAAATCCAGGAAACCTATGTATCTTTAAGTCAGATTAAGTAAAATCATGAGAGCATGCTATATAGATGGATTTACTACCAATGAAAGGCACATATTGTTGAAGGCTGTATAATAATTAGCAGGGCAAAGACCAACTACACTGCATACTATGACATACCAGACAAAACTGAAGTATGGTACAAGTTTTCCAAGAAGAAAATCAGTAAAAGATCTTCATGATTAAAGCAGAGAAACCCTGTTTACATCCTTTTCATAGGAGCATTCAGAAACTGTCTTTTTAGGGATATTTTCCTGGTTGCAATTGCAGATATTTTGCTACAGGATATAAAACACGGAGTGAGAAACTTATTAAGAAATTTAAAAGAAATGAAAAAATCATTGAGGGAATAGAAATGATTAATGTGGCAACAAAAGTCATTAGAAGCATTTGTCTTAATAGAATTAGGGTGACAAATATTGCAATGAAACAAAAGACTGTTAAGAGTATTTTGAGATACTAGTAAAACTCTAAAGTGCAAAAAACCACAAAAAACCCCAAAACAAACAAACAAACAAACAAAAAAAACCCACGCAAAACCCCCCAAACCCTCAGAGAGATTGTTTGCAGGACTAGGAAGAAATGAACTTTGTGTAAGTAACCAGGAACCCAGAAGCTGATGCTGTCATGAGAGCATTTTTACCTACTGTATGGAGTGAGTTAACTGAAATTTCACAGTGCCTTGGTCCAAAGGAAGCTTAAGGGAAAATTAAATATAAGTTTGGTTATGAATCTGATTACTTTTCCTTGCATCCTGCTATGAATATCCCAGCGATGGGAAGAAATAAATCTCTAATAATACTACAAATGCTGATAAAAATCATTGAATGAAGAACTGAATGCCAGAAATGTCTGTGACATTCAACTCTGGACGTTGCTGTTTCCTACTTCTCTCTGGCTGCACACATTTCCCTTTTTGAGCTCTGAGAAAGCATCAATCTATCTCAAGCACAATGATGTGATATGTGCTAGTAACTGCTGGGGCTTTTGTAGAAACCACTGTGCTTTTAGTTATAGGCAAATGAGGAAAACTCCTGCCTTTACTCCAAAGATTCTTCATTGCATTGAAAACACAGTTATAGAACAAGGTAGATACAAATCATAGCACTTCTCCAAGACTTAGCGTGAAAAATTTAGGAAGCAGCTTTTTCCAGTTCTATCCAGGAATAAAACAAACTTTTGGTTCAGTGAAACACTTCTGCTTTAAAACACAGGTAAAGTTTTATCCCTAAAACCAATTTAATATTCATATTCACTCCACCAGGGAATACTTGTCCGTCTTCTGTGGAAAAAGAAAAGAGTGAGCTGATTATGTACTCTGCTTATGGATGTTGTAGAGCAATAATTTAGTTCTGAATGTTAATTGAACAAAGTGCTTAAAGACACAGTAGAATGTCTCTAATATTTTTTTTAAGAGTAGCTCTCTGTTCCAAGAGTCAGTGTATCCATGAGACATAGAACTCATCAATGAATTAATACAATTTCTACTGTCTTATTTTAGAAATATCTTCTACTAAGCCCCAGGTAGTAACTGCTAGCTGGAAAAACAGGCTAAGATCTTTTCTTCCCTTCCCTCTGCCAGTTACATGGGATGACAAACTTTTAATTTAAATTTCATTCATTTCGGGATTGTTTTATTTTATTCTCATAATCCTGCAACTTTGCTCATGATTGCTACTTTTTATTGCATTGGTACATAAAACTGATATTGAATCTATCTATAGAAAACTGAGCTGTCAAAAATCTGTGTGGTAGTATAGCATGTTAATGGAGAAAGATGCCTTCTCAGAACATTATTCAATCCACTGGTTTTAGCCATCTATTGCAGGAAGGAATAAAGAACTCTTTGGATTTGCTGATTTCTACCCATTGGTTATGGGGTTGAGATCAGATGATTAACACAGACTGGACACCTAATTTCTACAGTAATTCATTCATAAGCATTGAGTATGACATTTCCATCATAGTTGGGAATTTAGAGACTCATAAAACGCAGACAGTTTGTTAGCCTAGAAATACAGTGTATATAGCATTCCAAGTATAATTAGTAGTGAGGAAAGAAAAATAAAGTTCTTACATTTAAGTTCCTTTCCCTTCCCTTAACTTCCTTCATTGGTTGTCTTGCAATCCTAGAGATCTATGCAGCTGAGATGCTTCTACCACTCACATCTCCTGATATGTAGACACAGATAGATCACATCTATGCACAACAGATCATGTCTTTGCACTGAAAAAAGTCTGTGATCCACCAAAACTATAGGTTGGAATACCTGCATAAATGCAACTTGTACAGGGCATCATGAGAGCTGTTCCAAAAAAAAATATGCCTTTCAGTCCAAATAGTTCCAGTTTTGATTCTCTACTGAAAAGTCAGCAGTTTTTTCAGTAGGAATGAATCCTTTAAGTGAACATGTAGGCAACTCCGCTCTAAGGGAATACTAGAAAAGAAAAACATTTTTGTTCCTCTGTTTATTTTTTAGAATAGTGTATCTTTGTTTCAGGCAAAATCCTGTCTAATTTACTGGGATTTAAAACAGCAGCGGATTTTGGATCATGTCCATGGAATTTGGTAACTTCAAATTTCATAAAAATATTTTACTTAAGAATTTCTTGTGGTTGAACCATATTAGAATACATATTTGATTTCATCTGGCATGCTACACAAATCTGGTTTTTACTTAATAAATTAACTACAAGGTCTTTAGTTCACCTAAGATAATTGCTTCTCTACATTCTTCAACACAAAAGTAACTAAACATTTTTGAAACATAGGTTAAAAAAATCCCAACATGATTACATGAGACATTTTACATTTTTTCTTTGCAGTCTTTAACTCTTCAGCATCCATAACTCAACAAATAGAAATTCAAAGTAACAGAACTATATTCAAAGATGAATTTCCTGATGAAGTTCCAAAAATGAGTCAAATGAGTTCCAAGAGGTATTTTTAGTTTTCATAACTAAGTGAAGGAGTTTTTTAAGATTTCACAGTCTGTCTGTCTGTCCATTCTTCCCCTGCTTCCATTTTTGCAGTGCTTTGTCCCATTTCTCATGCACAGGAAAGAGGGACAGAAATCACCACTTTTCCTCTCATGAGAGCATGGAGAAAAGTGCTCCCTTCCTAACACTCACCCTCTCTGCTCTGAAAAAGCTTACTGAAGGACACAGGAAAACTCTATTAAAAGAAAATCAACCACAGAAGTAAACAAAAAGCAGAAAAATTGCATTTCCATTATACACACCTCACTTTGAGCATTGTGACAGAGGAGATACTCAGGTGGGCAGGAAAGTGTTATAAAATACTGACAGTATTTGGTAGAAGCATTTATGGAGATGAACTTAAAAAGAAATTCAGGCAGTTCTAAATTCTGCTTAGGCCACTACAAAGATCAGACTATACATAAAAGGTCTTGTGGAAAAGACATGCCTCAACTGAAGTTACTTATGAATTAATGTAGTTCAGATATAATACAGGATTTTAGATTAATGGTTGCAAAATTTGGCAGAGCTTAGTCTTTCTCCCCCAGAAAATTATTTTTAAAGCATCAGGCCTACTGGCTCAAGGTTGAGAATAATCTTGAAATACTTTTTCTATGATCCTAGCCTTAGAAGAATTCAGTCAGATTTCCACAACTTGAGTTTTGGATCAGCACAGCCTCAGCCTCTCAGGCTTTATGATTACAAGCAAAAATAAAACATAATATTATAGGTCAGATTAAGTCACTGAAATGCTCTGGTAACATCTGAATTTAAAACTAAAAGTCAGGCCTTGTTTTTTATCCCTGAGGCCATCTGGCACAGCCTGGACACGTTCCCTCTATTAAATGCTCTGGTATTTTCAACAGGGTAGCACAACCAAGCCATGCAGTGAGAATAGAGCCGAGCTGACTTCAGCTTGATTGTGAATAGGATTTTTTCTGCAGATTTTAATCATGTTAGAGCAAAAAATGCCAGAAATCATATTAACAAATTATCAGTATGATTTGAGTCCAGTGCCTAAGTCCAGGCTGTACCACTTCTTAATTTACAAGTCATTGATGAGCCTTATTATAATTTAAACCAACAGTACTACCCATTTGCTCAATATCACATTTGTAGGTGGGATTAGCTTTAATTAAGTCTTAAGTTTAAATAAAGGAATAAAGATAATTTGGACACACAGAGTCTGTCCTCTTTTTAGTCATTTCTAATCACAGTTTTGTGATGGGGCCCCATTTTATAACTCAATGTTTGCATATTTCCTTCCCCAGCCTGCTGTTTATGGTGCTGCTTTAGCAAATGCTTGTCTTTTCCTACTCTGTATTCAATGCTGGTACACCTTTGTCGCCCTAGATAAAAAAATAAAGGAAAACTATACACAAATACATAATGAGGTAGTAAGACTCAAGCTCAATATATCACAAGCATGTAACAAAGACTATTAAAATTTGTTTTATGATCTCCTTAGAAATTAAATATTTGACATCTGAAATGCCTAAAGCAGGTGTCCTATGCCTCAGTCTGAGATTCCTGAGGGGCGACCATGGAAGGTATCTACCAGCAGATTGGTTTGTGAATCCTACTATTTTCCTATTTTGAGGTGTTTAGTGAGCTGAAATGTGGTGCAAATACTCAAAACTTTGACAGAGAAAAATATATGCATATGATCCACATTCTGAAGGCAAGGACATGCTAATATGCTTTACTGACGATTAAAAATTTGACAAAGAAACATAAGCAACCAAACAAATTGGGAGTGCAACATTTTCAAATATGAGGCATGTGACTAAGAAATGCAAGGTGCTATGGAAGTCCTACACAGTCCATGTAACAGCTGAGTAACTAGCAATCCATTAGCTCTTCCCTGGCTCTGGCAATCTCCTCCAAATCTGGCCTTTAGTCCCTGCCTTCAGACTGTTCCAGAATCTGAAAGAAATGAAAAAGCAAGTGAGTTAATAGGGATCTTCAAATTCCTCATTAAAAAATATGTTTGGAAAATTATATGTAAAATACAATGCTAAATTTCAGAGGGTGAATTTATAAGAATTTTTTCTCTAATATTCCTTGAGATTGATTTGGACATACAGAAGAAAACTACTGTCTTGCAAAAACAGTAGCTCATCCAAAGACTAAAAGAATTTAGAAATTCCATTAAACAAATTACAAAATTACTTAAAATCAGCATAAGCAACTTCATATAAGAAATTTGAAAGTGCTAATGAAAAAGTGCAATATCCAGCTGCTTTGAAAAAAAATAATAATGCTCTTTTTGAATTGTAGAACATTTTTTGGTAGAAATGAAAAGTTACTGAATAAATTAGGCCTAATTTATTTTAAAGTTTTATTACAGTATTTGGGGAAATATGTTAGTTTATAATCACATGATTCTTAAAATATTAAGTCTAGATGTCTGACTGTAGTACCAGTTCAGTACTAGTTGGTACAGTTTTCTACTGTAACTACCATGTTAGTTACAGAAAAAAAGAGCTGTAACTCTTGTCTATGAAAAAACATTAGAAAAACAAAACTGAATTAATTCCATAATTCTTCATCCTACAGAAACTGTGGTGCTTCTAATTATTCATGCTAATAAACTGAATTGAGAATTGGTTGCAAGATATTCTAATGTTAATGCTGTAATTTTTGAATGTTAAAACCTCAGTAAATACAATGAGCTGAAAATAAAAAAGAAAGCTGAGAATTAAACATTTTCAATAAATGCATGTTTGAGAAAGAAAAGTTTAAAAACTATTTCTTGAAATAAAATTATTAGAAAATTGAGTTTCCATATTTTAAAAATACAACAATGGCTATAAAGATTTATTTAAAATAATAAAAATATTTATCACATTTGCTAAATATTGTTTTACCAGGAGTTAGCACTCCTACTAATGAGGCATAATTGCAAACAACACTGGAACCCTAAACACTGGAATTACAAGCAGAGTCTGCACTGTTCAAATTAATTTCTCAATGGATAACACTTAGAAACAAATGATCCTCCTGGCAGTATTAGGCACTTAATTTGTGCCCCAGCTTTAGGTGGACAGAGAAGCATCCATTTGAAGTGCGTGCTCCACTGCAGTCTGCCAAGACAGCTTAAGACTTGAAGGAGAGAAGGAGTAGCTCACTAAACTTAAGCACCAAATTTATGTAAAAACGCTCCTCCCTCCAGACCTTTTAAAGGCACCAACCTCTTTTGGTTAGGATACAGTAACTTTAGGCCATAACTTTAGCAGGACACCTGACAAGACTCCTAAAAGCTAGGGAGGACTTCGATGAATTCACTCTTTATCCATGGCATCTACTTAAGATATTCTATTTGTTTGATTTCAATTGTTTTATTTTCTTGATTCTGTCCCAAAAGTACAAGTGAAGAAAACTGAATCTTCTATCACAAAAACTTGCAATATTTGGTATGACTTACAGGGAATATGCCCTAAGACTAAAATGTCTTCTTTTTAAATATTTTTTTCAAAAGCAGGAAGAATTATCTGTGTGTTTAAGATTATGATTTCAGAAGGAAGGTTAAGCATATGTCAAAAGTAAAATGACATTGTTTCCTCAGCAAGGACAGAATCCATTTTGCTTGAATATAAGTCAAGGTTAAAGCTATAGGAAAAAGAAAGGCAGATGTCACAGAAAAATATTTATGTTTTGTTTTGTTCATCTTATTTTGGAAGCATGTTCCTCCAAATAAAAGCTGTTCCAAGCATACAGAGCATTACATCAAAGGATAGGTGTCAAGTCAATCTATGAATGAACAAATGAATGGGTCATGGAAGCTTTATTAAAAGATAAGAAAACCCTACGGCAAGTTTCTTTAAGTGTCTATAGTCGGGCTTCTTAGCTGAGTCTAAAGCTCTTCACAGTTGATCTATCATGATACTTAAATACACATTTTACATTACCTTGTCCATACACAGGGGCTACTGAGTATTCTTAGAGCCAAGTGTGTGCTTAACTATGTTCATAGATCTGAAATAGAGTATTTAGTGTTTTGCAAGAGCTAAATTCGCAGGCCTTGAAAGAACCCAACTCTGGAACTACAATTTTTCGAACAAGTACAAGGAAGATGAAAGCTCAATTCCTACAGAAGTTGTCTTCAATAATTACTTCTTTTCTACAATGATGACTGTAGTAATTGTCTGTATGCCCAACACTTTTAAAAACAGACTTAGAGGCCAGATTTTGGACACACACTTTTCAAATGTTACTCTACATTACATAAGGGGGAGAATGTACCATCAGGAAAGCAGAAATCAAAATGACTCTACAAATATTACTGAATGAATATTCACGTAGAATTTTAGATTAATATTGAAGATAACAAACTGACAGTATTTTTTAACTCATAGATTTGAAATAATTATCAGATTGTGAAACCTCTTAACATTACAGATAACACAACTATAGGCTTCTTATAAAATCACAAAGTTGCAATATTATGAATGAAATAACTACTTTTGATAAGAAAATAATTTATTTTCCATAGTCACAACATATAATCTACTATCAGTTACTGTACATATATTTTCTTGCAATACTCTGACTGTCTATGAATACTGGATCCACAGATGCCACTTTTGCTGCTATAAAGGAGTGAATACAGTGTAACACTGCCGTCAGATCCTGAAATTCAAGTTCCTGAAAAAAGTAAGAGAAAAAAAAAGAGAAAATTTGAATTCATTTTCGGTTTATAAACATTTTACATGAATACAGACTAGTTAGAAAAAAAATGGCCTTAACATGAAAACTGAATTTTTATAGGAAATTGCATAATTAAAATTGGTAAGAATAAAAACTGTATTTCCATACATTGTTCATGGGCAGTGCCATTAGTCAATTTCGTTTTCACTCTGTGCTACTTTATTGTTCACATTGTACTCAGCTTGGACTAGTTAGAAAGTCAACTTGCACAAACATTCAAATATTGCAGCATAGAATAATTCAGGTTGGAAAAAATTTTGAAGATCACTGAGTCCAACTATTAACCCAGCACTGCTAGTCTACCTATAAATAATGCCATATCTACACTTGACATATCTCCTGAGATGCTGACTCAACCACTTCCCTGCATAGCCTGTTCCAATGCTCGACAACCCTTCTGGTGAAGAAATTTTTCTTAATATCCAGACTAAACTTCCCCTGGCACAAGCTGAGGCCACTTCCTTTCATCCTATCACTTGTAACTTGTTTCAGGCAATTGTAGAGAGTGGTAAGACCTTCTCTGAGACTCCTTTTCTCCAGGCTAAAAATCCCCAGCTCCTTCAGCCACTCCTCAAATGACAGGTCTGTCCAATCCTTCACCAGCTCTATTGCCTTTCTTGCAGTGAAGGGCCCAGAACTGGACACAGGACCCGAGGTGTGGCCTCACCAGTGTCAAGTACAGGGGACAGTCACTTCCCTTGGCCTGCTGGCCACACTACTCCTGATTCAGGTCAGGATGCCATTTGCCTTCTAGGCCACCTGGGCACACTCTGATTCATGTTCAGCTGCTGTCAACCAGCAACCCCAGGTCCTTTTCCTCTGGGCACCTTTCCAGCCACTCTGTCTCCAACCTGCAGGGGGTTGTTGTGACACAAGGGCAGGACTTGGCACTCAGCCTTTTTGAACATTACTAAAGTATTTGACAAATTAAGGCTGTTTGAGGATGATGTAGTATGAAGGAGGGTAGGGTGAGGAGATCACATCTTTTGTCAGTCTCTGAAGGAGAGATGAGAAGTCAGAGGCAGGGTAAAAGAGATAAGGTGAAATCACACCACACCCTAATGATAGAAACAAACATGGCTAGGTATGAAATTCATACATATGAATTCAAAAAGAAAGACAGAATTATTCCTAAACAGTTCCCAGATTTGTTTGACCCTTTACAACATATTTCATCTTCTGTACAGAAGTTAATTTTTTCGCTATGAACCCAGACAGCAATAGAGTGATAGTCCAACACAGTGACATGTAAATATAATATAATAAAAACAAATAGAATGTTAAAAACCGTGTTCAATTCAAGTAATACCACTACATGCAAAGTCTGCAGCTGGTAAATATATTATGGGGGGTAAATATAAACTTGAGACAGTTTTTGGTTTGAGCAGAAGACTACTTTCAACAATCTGCTGGCTAACTAGTTGTTTGTTGAGGCACACTCTGTATGCTTTTAAGTGAAAAGCAAAGCACTGGACTTCTGCTTTTTCTGTAGCAGAACTTCATAGTGTGTTCTAAAAAAATTGATCCAATATATTTGGAATTCAAATTGTCACAGAAAAGCTCACCATCTCATTATTTTGTTATCCAAGGCCAGGTATTTACTAGGCACAAGTGGTCCTAGTACTAATGAATTGTTCACTAGTATTTGTGGGGCATGATTTTGTGACTCTATTTGGGGAACAACTGAGAAATTTTTGGTAGTGGAGGGACCTGCAAGCACAGCCTCTTCAAGGGGAGTCCAGGGCTGCCCTGTGTCACATACAGCAGGTTCTTGTCGGGTCCACCTAATGCACTGCCAGGCACGGCGGGGCCCCACAGTGAGGCAGGGGTACATCAGGGTAAATGTATGTAACAAAGGGCAGGAAGTTCCTCAAAAAGGTAACAAGGCCAGTGAAGCAGGAGGTGCTCCATGGCAGAGCAGGTAACACCCCTGAAGGAGCTGAAACTGATGGAGAAGCCATAGTGGAGGAGAGGAAAGTGTGAATGTATTTAAGCCCATGTCATCTTTGTCATGACTTTTGGGGGCAAAAAGCTCCTGTTTTTTCCATTTTAAATGACATTTAACTGACATTTAGGGAGCAAATATGGCAGGAGGTTTCTTAAAATACATTTTGTTGACAGCCTATGCTGACTTTAAATATTAACATAAATTAATATAAACACTTATAGGAAAAAACCCCTACAACACCACTATTTAAATCTCCTTATCCAAGTTTCATAAAACTAAAATTACATACACATCCATAATTATTATAAGATATGAAATATTAGATAAGAAATATGAAATAATACAGGCCTCAATACATAAATTTTGGCTCCATCAAATGTTTTACATCTACTGAAATTCCATCTTCAAAACTAAGAAATTAAAAAATATGACCATTTCCATTAATCTTAGATTTGCTCCAAAACCAGCTGAAATCACCCAACAATTTCACCTTAGGTTCTGACATTCAACACAGTAACCAAACACAACCAAACAGAGAGATGGGAGTCCTTTAGAGAGTTCCCCTTTCTCTACTCCAGCTTTATGCACTTCCAATCTATAAATATTCATGGCAATAAGCAGAGGTAACCTAACACAGACTGTAGACAGGATTTCAGACTGCTCTTACAACATTATTTGGAGAGCTTTGGGTTTAGAAAAGGGCAAGGACCAGAATGTCTCATCACTGTGAGTCAGTCTTTCCCAATGCCCCGACAGCAGAATCCTCTCTCTTTCCATCACAGTTCACAGCATGATCAAACTGCTGACCCCTCCTCTGTATCTGAGACAGGTCATCTAATCTGTTGTGAACAACCTTTTGAATACTGATATGCTCTTGTTTCTGTAAGATATAATCCACATAGAGGTGGAAGACTAACAGTAACACTAAACCTATGCTTTATGTGACAACAACACTATTTTCTGCAGTTAATACTTCAAGTCCCCCATTTTTCGATTATTTTCAAGAGTGGTGCCAATTTTGAAAGTTATTACAGAGCTGAAAAGCAAAATGTGTGCGGCATATCAACACTCCTCATGCAGTTTACCAGCTGGTCCACTCTTGTCTCTCACCTCTTCACTATTTTATGTTAGGCTTGTGCAGGGATGAGCAATCCTCTGGGATCATAGAACAGAAGCAGAGCTCTGGAGATGTTGTCTTGCAGGCCTAAGTTAGATGTGGTCACCTATGGTGGCATCAGAAAAGTGAGGCTCATCTGAGGCCTCGTGCACCAGAAGCTTCCAGAAATGCAGCTTATCACAGTAGTAGTAGTTGATCCAGAAGACCCCTAATGGGATTAGGCTGTGGAGCTTTGTGTCTGAAGGATGTGAAGGATGATTGCTGCCTATGCTGGCTGCCTTTGCAATCCTGCAGCCAGCTAGTTGGGCATAGATAATGAGGAACAGTCACACATATCTAAGGATAAGCTGGGATAGGGATTTGATTGCGTGTAGGTTACAACAGGGAAAGGGGAAGAGGGCTAGTTAGTTTGAAAATATGGATTTAGTAAAAGATAAGGATGGACTTCTGACTTGGGAAAAGAAGTTGCATAGTCTAAAGACTGGGATGCAATGTCTCTGCTGTCTTGAATACAGTTTTATAGGTGGAAATTTAGCCTCTTTAGCTTTGGAATGTAGTATGAATTCTTCCTAGAAAATAATACCAATGACACTTCTTTCAAACAAATACATTAGTCTGATAGTTTATTTTTTTTTTTTAACTAACATTTCTCTCTGTACTCAGTCAGGCAGGTGAGTAACTGATCATTTTATTTGCACTATACCATTTAAGAGCACTCTTATGTTTGCTTTCCTTATCTGAGTTTGCTGCTTTTTTCTTTAATTGAGAGTGTCAGTTTTTAAGGAGAATCTGTGCATGTCTAATATTTCAATAGTCAAACTATTTCACTTTACTGTATGTACCGTAATAAGTAGATTACTACAACAAAGGCATTAGAAGGAAGACACTGAGAGAGGAACACAAAAGATTGGATTAAAGCAGTGGGAGGACAAGACTGCAAAACTTCCTGCTGGTACTGAAAATATAAAAAATGAGCACACTGCACTGACCTCCTTCACTGCATGTGCACAGCCAAGGAAGAAAAATATATGTTCTTATTATCCACCCACTAGGAGAGTTGGATTTATTACATATCACAAAGAGCTTGACAGGCCTGTTGCATTATTACCATGCACACAATTTTATTGAGAACTTCTGAGATCTGTTGAATCACGCTTTGAACAAGACATAAGCCTGTACCACATAAAAGGCAAATAATGGAGATGCTGACAGATAGTGTTATTGTGTCCTGTACATTTCATGACTTTAAGAACACTGGTAAATCTCAGTGTATGTTATTTGTTGACCAGAGCAGAACTATTACCACTGTATTATTCAAGATATGTTTTACAATCAGACTAGTTTTTTGTTGTTGTTGTTGTTTTTGTTTTGTTTCTTTGATTGTTGGTTGGTTTTGTTTGTTTGTTTGTTTTTTTCAGGTTAAAAGCCGAAATAAAGACATCCAGGTTTTAGCTCCAGACAACATCAAAGTCAAAATGGAAACCAAAATTCTAAATCTGGTTCTATATCTCAGCAAGTACAGCAGGGCTTGGTTGCCATATCATGGATGAGAAGAATATGCAGGGCTCTTAAGTTATCTTCTTGTCTCTCTAAAACAAGAAATTTATGAGACCAGCAACATCTAGTTGAAACTTCAATATGGCTCACAATACTCTATTGACTAGAATGGTTTCTTATCTTTCTTCAATAAATATCTGAGGCTAAGTAAGATGAAAAGGGAAATGCTCAATTAAAATATGCTTGTGAAAAAAAGTCTTATCTTCCAGATATATAGCTACAGTTTAGCAAAGGAAAATAAAGCATCAATAGAAAACAGAAGGTATTATTTTTTTTTCATTTTTTAGAGCAACCTTGAAAATTTGGGTAAAGGATATCTATTAGTATTAAGATTACTTGTAATTTCTCAATACTAAAAGCAGTATAAGTCCAGGGAAGTACTGAAGTGGGAAACTATAAGAAGCTTTAGGGAATATGAAGAACCTGAAGGAGAAACAACTGACAGGAATCATTTCCTTATTATCTCCTTTCAAAGGGAAACTTTTTAAATGAAGGAATGTATTGTTCACCTGAAACTAAAATGCACACAAAGAACTTGGCTTAAAATTTAAAAGCCAAAATAGAATGAGAAGAGGCATCACATATAGCTAGTAAACAAGGCACAAAAATAGAATTCCCAAATGTGATTTTTTTACCCCCAAGAATTCATAATAATATACAGTTAGACATAATCTGGAAAATTCTTTTGCAACCTTGACTTTGTTTTCTGCCAAAGGAACGTAAGTCATCTGCATCAAGCTTTCTTTCATGCACAGTGGTTCATTCACCCAGGAAGAATGAAACTTGTATTATTTGATAACATTTTTGATTCTCATTAATGGTTGCATTTCACTGTATAGCACCATCTGGCCCTATGAAATCTCTTTCAGTGTAATAAGCAGAGGCAAATGCTGGATTGTACTATGGGTATTAGTGTTGGGTATTTTCCAGCCAGCCTGTAACTCTCTAGTCTAAGAAATCATACCATTTAGGTGGTGGTATATATTATGTAGTTGATTATATATACCAGTTATCTGAAGTGGAGGGGCTGTACAGCTGCATCCCAGTCCCATTTTATGTGAAATCCTAGTGGGTACATTGCACTTTGCAGAGGCAGTTGTAAAAGGTGTATTCACTGAAATGCTGATAAATCATCAGCTACTTAGTATCAGCCTTTGCTCTTGCCTTTAATGAGCTTTTTCTGGGATCTTCCACCATTTACAACACATATGTATATTTAGGTACATAGATATTAAGAATTCTGTATGAACCAATCCCATATCAACTTCCATTTGATACTTCCAAGGTACCTCACAAATATTCTTGTTATGTTATTCTTGAATTTTGCCAGTTACAAGATGTTTTCCTTAAAGTTATGTGAAAGAATAACTTTTAATGTTTGAACAAATCTGTCTCCTGAACAAAATTTACTGCAAAAGTATCACAAGAACTCATTTATAATAATTTTATAGACAATCAAATTTTCATAAAAATGCTAAAATTTACAAATTTTATTCTAAAGAGTAAAATCAGGTAAAACCAATTAAAACCAATCTAATTTGCACAATAATAATAAAAAAATAAAAATTAATCAGATTTTTTTTTTACCACAACATAAAGAGGAATTATACAGTATTAAAGTAATAAAATTCCATTACAAACAATGGAATTGCAACCCTTGGCTAATCACACACAGGGACTATCTAATGATTTAATGAACAGAGAGACACAAAGTAGTTTATGCATGAGTACAATCTTCCTGTCTGACCTGAAACAAGTTATGTAAGCTCTCTACAACAGATGATCACATATAAAATGGAGACAGTGGTCCCTTTCTCTGTTCATGGACTACTGTGAGACGTGAAGTGGAAATGGGCTGCTACTAGACAAATTATTATACATTGTACCTTTTGTAACAGATAGTCTAATATCTTATACAGTAGAGCCAAGAGGCAACTCAGGTCAAAATTGTTGATGAAATCATGAATAATTTACTAATACAGATGTATAAAGAAAGATATATTGCATGTACTGTTATATTTATGATAAATAAGGAAGGTTATGGACTTCTTCCTTACATTTTTTTTAAACATTAGAAGGATAGGTAACTGTGGGGAAACAGCTAAGAAGCAGGACTCAAAGTACTGCTGAACTCATTAGAGAAGTAGATGTGCTAGAGGGCCACAAGTCCTGGCAAGGTGAGGCAGGAAGGAGGAAGAGATCAGGCTGAAGGTATGTATGCAAGACAGTACAGTCCTGGACAAGTCTGTACTAGCCTACAGTTAAGCAATGTTAATAAAAAACATAGATAAGGTTGTCATGCTTGAAAGGTATATAAACCAGCAGTGTGTTTCATAAAATGGGCTTCATGATGCAAACCATGGAGACACTGTGTCTTCAGTCACCCGACAGGTAACATATATCTTTTGTGTATGGTCAGTCTAGAAAAATATCACTTTATAAGTGACTTTAACCTGTACAAATCCAGGTAAGAATATTTGAAAATTTTCATAGGTCTTCAGATACTTTTCTGTTGTTTCACTGGCTATTGTCAACCAAAACCCAGTCGAACCACACTCTTATCTTCCTCTTCTGTGTCATATCACACCAAAGTTCTCCCCATTCTATTTCAAACCACATAGCCAGAAAACTGTCTATTTTTTTTATTCAACAGCAAGCTTGGCATCAAATTTTATGTTTACTTTATCTTTTTAAAATCCAGTTTTTAGACATTATATCTACTAAAGGTTGATAGAATAACTTCAGAGAATTTATCTTTCTGAAAGAGTAAAATACCATCATAACACAATAACAGGCTTGTAGAAATAGCACAATAAAGCTATGGGTATTATATTGTACCCATTTATTGTAGAGTTTCTAAAGAATCAGCAAAAAAGGATAAACTGTGATGTGTTCACCATATGTATGTCCCAGTAAATGGGATTTCTGATGTAATTTTATGTCACGTTTAACTAAATTGAAAAAGAAGATGTTGCTTACCTTTGTCTCAATTTGTTTGGTGTCTAGATTTTGAAAAAGAAGCTTTACTCTTGTTTTCCCATCATCTGATGAGCCTTTGAGCTGAGAAAATTTAAACCTCCACAGCACATTCTAAAGAAAAAGAAATTTGATTAAGGACCCTGCTACATGATTTTACCTAGAACTATAGAATGATGATCAATGTTTGTTTACTAAAATAAATCACTACAGCAATAATGCAGTGCATGATAACAGGCTCTTTGCAGAGCAATTAAAATTAACATTTCTGTACCCTTTGTGAAAGCAAAAGATGCAATATTAAAATTTACTGATTAAACTATTTTGAAAATCTTTGAGATATAAATGTTTCAATTCCCTACATAGAATAAACATGGCAAAAGCTTAAGTCCATAAAGAATCATGAGGATATTTGTATCAGTTTCAGTATGAACACAATTCCATGCCATATCTTTCATATTTCAGCTGGCTCATTTGCATAATGTAGATTACTGTGACTCACACAGACATTGCAAAGCTGAACTTACTGATGTGTGAAATGTGGTTTGAAAAAAAAGCTATAGAAATGCAAAAAATGTTATTATTGAATGTAGTCTCAGAAACCACAAAACTGTGTCCTACATTACATAAGCGTTTGTAAACTATATGACTTCTAAGCTTCTTGGTCTCCCACAGCTTTATGCATGGCATTTTACTAGTGTTGTCAAATTCTAGATATGACAGATATGCCTTAATATTTATGGAAATATTTAATAAAAACAAAAATTGGGAAATTAGTTTTGAAATCAGCATAGTTTTCTGTACTTATCTGAATGTTTTCTATTCATCACCTGAAAATGTATCATTACAGAAACCCACAAAGTAACAACTTGCACCCTGACTTCCTGCTGATGTTTCCTTTAATGTCTGTAATCTTCATGAAAATTCTCTGCACATGTTGAAATGTGCTTCAGTGCCTGGACACTGCTGAAGAAACACAATTTAAATATTTGAGAAATTATTTCTAAAGCACACGTGGAAAAAAGATGGCTATGTCCCATTTTCCAACATGCCTCTTTTCAAAAAAATTTTTAAGTAAACCTGTGGTCTTCAGAACCCTACTCTTAGTTTAAAATGAAATATCCTATAAATAAAATCTATCTCCTGGTTCCCTGCAGACATAAATGTCACCAGCTTCTTAGAGAGATATAACAGATGAAGAAAAACTGAAGTATGCTACAGCACTGTGATGGTGCTTAAACTTTACATTCACAAACGGATTTTAACTGGGTCCAGAGGGCCTAATTAGACCACCTGAAAAGTGTTCAAAGCTTAAATGAGTTTGGCTCTAAACAGGATAGATGAATGTTTGCTATGTAATATAACTGCTAAGGTGGAGATGAATCAAGAACTTAGGAACAATTTAGTAATAATAAGCATTGCTGGACTCATCATCTCTCAACAGCTGACACCAAGTGGGAAAGAAGAGAAGTAGAGAGGACTGGATGATGGAAGAAAATGCACATTTTGGGATCCCCTTATATTAAAGTAGTGGCTGGGGGCACAGGAGGCGGAAGATGAACCAACCAAGTTGACAAGATAAAAAGAGTCTCTCCAATGAGATATAAAGCAGATGCAGGCTACAGAAGTATCTCAGTGATGAGCCCAAAAAAGATAAAAGCTGAATGAATTAAGCCCATCAAGAGCCTAGAATAGAATAGGCAGGAAAAGAAACTGTTCTAGAAAAGTTCTTTAAAGATATATTTCTTGTGCTGGAGAGACAAGTGAGAATATGGGTGAGAAAAAACCCTGCAGACACCATGGTCAGTGAAGAAGGGGGAGGAGGTGCTTTTCCTGAAGGACTGCACCTGGTGGGAAGGACCCACCAGGTCCTTCATAAACTGCTGAAGCAGCTCATGAAGAGCTGCAGCCCATGGGAAGCACTCATGCTGGATTCAGCTGGTCTCATGTGGAAGGGACTCCTTACTGGAGCAGGAGAAGAGTGTGAGGAGTTTTCCTCCTGAGGAGGAAGGAGGGGTAGAAGCAACATACGGTGAACTGGCTACAGCCGCCATTTCCAACCTGCCTGCTAGAGAGGAGGAGATAAAGAAAATGGGGAAGCAGAGAGGGGTGGGGGAAGGTGTTTTAAGATCTGTTTTTTATTTCTCATTATCATACTCATTTGATTGATAATAACTTAAACTAATTTGGCCAAGTGCAGTCTGTTTTGCCCATGATGGTCTCTGGTGAGTGACCTCTCTCTGCCTTTATTGTGATCCACAAGCCTTTTGTTGTATTTCTTCTCATTTGCCCAATTCAGAAGGAAGCTCACACACTCCAAAGCAAAAATTCTTGTGTTTTCTATTTCAAAATTTGTAATAAGAAGGCCCCATTAATTTTTTTTTCCAAGTGTTAAAAAATAATCTTTCTCAATGAGTATATGAGCTGGTTGCCCAAAATTTGAGATCCAGATTTAGAGTCATAGAGCAGACAGAGGACTGGCCTTTCTTTTAATAATCCTGTTGGAACACCTGCTGGGGTGTAAGAGCATTCTTTGCATCAATACAAAACCTTAATTTTTTCATTAACTCCAAGAAAAAATACATTATTCAGTAAAATTGCTATGTCCCTAATGGACTGTTAATTGCATGACTTCTATAAAAAGCCTTTTTGCATTGGTAGGAAATATTCTGAAATAGCTATGCATATGGGAAAACACAGTAAACTTCAGGTGACAATTATGTGAAGTAAGATGAACTGCAGAAATCACCCATTACTGCCTCACTCAGGCTTGAGGATGCAGAGAACGTCTCCATCTCTCACAGAGATGAAGGCTCAATGTACTTGAACTCTCCAGAATTTTTACTGCTTAGCAATGGAATCAGTCTATCTGCTGATATTCTGTGTTTCTGCTTAGGTAAGCAACAATGATTCATCTAAATCCTCCTCACCATCAATACTAAAGGTAAGTCCTGTGACACAAAATCCTATTAATAGAGTCAGGTTATAATTTTAAATGTGGGAGTACATGCAATCATTCTTTGCATTTAAAAGAAACCCTTTCTATAGGCCAGAGAGATTACTTACAGTTAGCTTGTGGTTACATAAAATGTGTATAATTGTGCAAGAAGCAGGATTCCAGAATGCAGTATTACCTCAGGGAGGGAAGGCTACACAAAAGTATTTTCTGAAATTTTATCCTACTTCATGAGATGCACACTTAATTAGTCTAAATTTTCACACAATTTTGGTCATTGTTTCTCTGGACTAAGATTTCAACAGATTTGACATTTTGCAACATTTTGGGCCCAAACTCACAAAATGCTAACAGGCAAAAACTAGATCAGTAATTCAAACTGCAGTGTGTTCCCTCTTTTCTCAGAATGACTATTTTTTAAAAATATTTGAGAAGACAGACATTCTACTGTAGGGTTCTATTAATGAAGAAACATTTTTTGTATATATGTTTACTTCTACCATCAAACAAATGTAAAAATCCACTTAGAATAATATACATTAAAGTACCACTAAATTATAGAGAAAATAGTAGCATTATAGACAGGGCTTGGAAGCTGGCATGTATCATTAACCATTCCCTGTAGGTACTTTCTATATAGCCCCTGTTTTGCAAGATAAGTGCAGGTAATCTTTTAGATTCTGACTTTGAAAAACATTTGCCTTTATTCTTTCCATTTTAGACATGACCTACATTTCTTATGATGGAAGAATAATTAATCATATTTTATATCTGTGGCTTCAAAACAAACAGAATCAGGTGACATTTCATTTTTTTCATGACTTGTAATCTTTTATAAATCTTAAGGCTTGTTCATTATAATGAACCAAGTTCTCTGCTAAATATAACCTTCCTTTCCTTTTATTACTTGAAAAGGAAGTTACTTTTTTTAATATCTTTCTCCAAAACGCATCTTTACATGGTATACAACTATAATCACCCTTTCAAGTCCCAAACTGTCTAGATTTCAGTAGGGCTAAATAAATAAATATCACTGTATATTGGAGGAATAAATACTGGACATAAACATAAAGAAAATGCAATAGATGATAACAACACAGTTATGTTTTCCTTTGCTTTTACTCTTACCTTCGTTTTACTGTCAAAACAGGTAAATCCTAGAGCAAAGTCGACTGTGAAACACAGGGCATCCCCTTGCCAACTGCACATATACGTTTTAGACTGAAAAAAAAAGGATATGATTTTTGAGAGGACAACCATGACTGTAAATTATCATAGGAAAATAATATTTTATGCAGGTATTTTTGGCTGGGAAGACACTCAGCTGACAGTACTGATACTGCTTTATATTACTATGTATGAAAATGGTCAAAAACTTTTGACTGTAAATCAGTGTCACATCTGTCATCTAGACATTAACTGAAGGCCTTTTACATTTCAAGTCACTCTTCTACAAAATTAATATATTCTTGAAAACCAACCCTTGCAAAATGCAACACAGAACAAACAAAACCAAATCTGACTACTCTAAACTTTTGGAAAACTGCTTAGACCAGAGCTGTTAATGACTTCTGATATCACTTCCAGCAAATGTGCAGGCAACAGTGCCTAAATGTTTAGTCATTGCAATCTAATTATAGAAAAGCATTCTGTCTGCTTGACCTCTCCATCCAATTTAAACTTTATAGAGAATCCTTCTAATTTATAACACCTTTCAGTTTGGGTCTGGTGACATGCCAGCACAGCACTATGTTAGTGTTAGTTAATGTAATTTAATAGTAAGCTATCATGTCTTAGTTAGCACTGGTACTTGCTAGTCACTGCTATCTATACACCAATTCCATGATAACCTTTCAGATTAGAAAGGAAAAAAAAAAGGTCTGTTTTATTAACAAAACTCAGTTCTGGTTAAACTTATGAATAAGTTTTACAGTAAAAAGTCAGTTAACTCTTTCCAGGCATTTTTAAGGCTAACTTAGGTATATGACAGATTCTGAAAAGATGTGAACAAGATTTGCTGTAATATGGAGCAGCCCGATGCCATTAACTGCTGACAGTTAATAGCAAAAAGCCCACTGCCTTCAGCACAAGTAGACATCAGATCCTGTCTTCAGTCTTTCCTTGCCACACCTTACCAAACATTTTTAAGATTATACTCTTGTGCCTTATGAAATTTGGATTTTTTTCTTGTTTCTTCCAAGGAAGCATTACTTCACCGTCACTGATATATCATAAATCTCAATGTTGCTTCATGCTTAGCCATTTGTTTACACAAAAGTTTTGTATCTGGATAGTTTCTTTTAATTAAAAAAACCCTTTTTACACACAAGAATGCTCCAGAGGAGACTGAAAGCATTAATATAACCTTGCTTAAAATGCAAACTGCCATTTAATTATTTTTTTTAAATGTTTAGTATAGTCTAAAACTTCTGGATGATTGTAAAGGTTTTTTCACTCCAATATTAACAAAATTAGTTAGTTATACAAAAATAAGCAGTTTTGAGTTACAGTTATGACATTTTAAAAGGACTTTGAAAGGGCTAGGAGTAATACCAGTTCATAAATGCAGATTAGTATTATAATCATCTCCACAATAATGAAGATGTATAATATTTCTGAATAAATTAATTTGCTCATTCGTGTTCAAAGATCAAATTATTTGGCATTTAAGAAGATTTCAGTGATTGATTTTCAATTAGAGTGACATTTACATATCCTTACATTTCACTCAGTAATTAAAAGGTGGCATTAAGCACCAGTCATAACTTATTCTCTATTATTTTCCAATTAAAAAGGTCATACTAGCTGAGCTCTGAGCAAAGCAATTTTTAAAACGAATAAAATTAGATTCCCATAATGGGTAAGCATGTAATTGCTCAGCCACAAATGATGAATACTAAAATGAACTATGCACAAATAATGAGCCTGGAGTACTTCAAAAATACTCAACATTAGGAAATAATGGAACCAGTTTGGAGATTATTCACAAATACTAGAGACAACCATAATATGCTTCATTTTCACCGTTATTAAAAATAGATATGTGTTTTGTACTTAGAAAACAGACTCGGAGTTTTCTTTATAACATAATTAATTTGTATTTTTCTATAGAAATTTAAAAGCCTGCTCATGGCATCTCCTAAGTGACTCTGAACAGGTTCTCAGAAAGCTCTATAGTAAGGGCCCTCAACTCATTAACACTAGGACAGAGCCTTATTCCTTTCCATTTTTTCCTTTGAAATAAGCTTCCCACACACTTGCAATTGTGATCACCCTTGGCTATCTACAACAATTGTTTACATGGAAAATTAAACATCAGAGGTATAGGTTCAACTGTCTTTAAGTGAATTTTCCAAAAAGAAACAAAAGCATTGCATATTAGCCAGCTTGCTAAGTCACAGTTTAAACAACAGAGAGAATAGGCCAAATAGTGCAATAACTAAGAAAATTGTACTATACAACCTCGATCAATCATCTAATGTTTTCTGACCAATATAACAATCTACAGAATATTATATTTCTAATAACAGACATTACAAAACTTGTACCTGTGCAATGTTCAGGTATCAGTATCTCAATGCATGTTCTTTTAACTCAAGAAAAAATCATTAAGTTGATAATATCACTGTTCAAATAGCAAAAGAACAGTGTATCTGACTAATTGATGACAGAATTCCTCAGACAGACCCCCTGTCACTGATCAGAAGCATGACTTTTGTCTATTTCTGGCTCTGGCATCTGTCCTCCAAGACCCTGAGAGGGCTTAATAGTTACAATAACTATGCAAGTACACTCACTCTCTTTCCCATAGGCAGAGATTTCCCAAAAATAATTCAGCTTTGAACTATGTTTGGTGGTCAAGAAACAATGGGGCATAGCATTAGTGCCATAGTCTAGTTAACAAGGTGGGGATCAGTCTGGTTGGACTTGACGATGTCACACGTCTTTTTCATCACTTTTTACAAAAGGACAAGAAGGGACCGTTTGCTTCAGTACTCTAAGAGAAAGATTGATGTAGGGCTCTGTCTAACAGTAAGAGACATTACAAATATAAACGATGAGCCAATTAATTCCAAACCCGGCTTTTAGGGTTGTGAGTTACTATGATTCTTTCCCTCAGGGGAGAGAATGAGTTTGTAAACAGATCAGCAAACACAAAAAGAAGGGCTTTGAAGTCGGTTTATAGGTGTTAGGTACCCAAGACAAGAGGTGAGTAAACACTCAAACTGGAAAATGAATGCATGGGAAAAGACAAGAGGGACTTATTTCCACTCAGAGAGGAGAAGACAAATATACCTCAGATGTGTTTGAGAGACAAAGCCTGAGGGACAAACAGAAAGAGGGACCACTTCATGGGAGTGACCCGGCGGTGATGAGGCTGAAGCACAAAGTCCGGGTAGGTAGCAAGCACCACTGCAGCCCAGACACAGATGTCTGGGGAAGGAAAGGTAAGGATAAAGAGGAACCCTCCTCTTCTTCAGTTTCCTTCTGTGTGTCGGTGTCCTTGTCCACATTAAGCTGTAGTACAATGGCAGAAGGAAGTGCACAGCCCCCCTGGATCAGAGAGAGGCCTTCTGATTTCTCCGCACACATGGGTCTCCCATGTAGGCTAAAGCTGTAAGTACATTTGGTTTCTCCTGTGACTGGGCAGTCCAAATGCTTCTAAATAAATCACAACATCCAATAGATTATTTGCAATAGACTTTTGTTATTGCTGGAATATGAGTTTATTGCAATGCTTCAGATGGAGGGCTTAAATTTGCCCAAGTTTTGCCACAGGCATTCAGTATATTATCTCTGGATTCTTTTTTTAAGACATAGAGTCCTTAATGTTACTCTGATGTGGGATTGTATTCTGTCTGAGAAACGGGTTGAACTTGCTTTTGTTTTTCAGTAAAATTCCTCAAAATCAAGATTAATGACAATACCTGTCAGTTGAGATAGCACATTCTGAGATCATCAACAAAGATTCGTAGTAAAAAATATCATTTAACATCATTTTTTAAGAATCAGGGCACCAACCTTTTCAGTCAGTACTCCTTTTCCTAAGTTCATGGCAAGTAAGTTTTCTAAGGTTCAAGTGAGATTCAGGGATGTTGCTCATCTAAGTGTAACACAGAAAAATGACATAGTGTATATTCATTTTAAAGGGTATTACTTTTACAACTCTAATGCTGCTGGTCCTACTGTCTAATCAGATTTACAGTTTCAAAAATTCAGCTGATGATTTGCTACATTGCAGTTAATTATTGTCTTGCATGAAGGAAATCCTCATTTTGCTTTAACTAGAGCACTGATATGCAATATATTAATCAATTTTAGTCTCAGCCATGTTCTATTGAGCAGGAATTTTAGTGTTTTTAATCAGCCAAAATACAGAAATAATACCTACCTTCTAGTCTAAATGAATACAAATTGGGCATGCACATGATTTTGTTTATTTTCCAAAAAGCAATTGGAAAGCCGGCAATGCCATTACACTTTCCTTCTTGAGCTACATATTTTCCCTGCTATGCTGTTAACTACTTTATAGATATAGATATACATTTGCTCTAAGATGAGCTGTAAAGGTTTATTACACATAAATGGGAACACAGATATTATTTCTCACTATACTCATGATACAGAATTTAACACACATTTTCTGAAACTACATTATAACCAGACACAGCATTTAGGCAATAGCCATATCCATGCAGTGCACATATTGGGTACTGTATTCACATACTCACTTTAAGTTAAAATATGTGCTATGCATCTGTGTGGAAATAATATGTCATCAATGTAAAAATGCTAAAATCTTTCTGAAAATTTGCCTTTTCTTAGAAAAAATATTTACACTAAAACTAAATTATGCTGTAAATCCAAAGAATATATTTTTGGAGTAGAAGGCTCCAGCATTGCCAATCTGAACTGATAAAATGTTAGCATAAATATCCAAATATCACTTATACTTGTTTCTTTTTATTTCTGAGACCAAATCCCTCCCCATGTTACATTTAATATTTTTCTTTATTTTTCTGTCAATGTCAGTAAAAACTCGAAGAAATTTGGAGGACTTGTCAGAGGAAATTAAATGCCTGAAAGAGGGAAGGACCTAAATTACGTGTTCTTTTATTCTGCATTAGAAATAAAATAATACACATCAGCATTTAAGATACAGTGACAGGGAAGAAAAAAAAAAAAAACCAACAGCAGATGGTTTGGAACACAGATTCTTGCATTAGGACTATATACAGGAGCTTTTTACAAGCTTCTAAATCATACAGGAGTGACAGGAGTAAGGTGTCTTAATGCATCCAATGTATTTACAAAAACATAGAGTTGGTAAAAGCTTTAATATGGGACCAGACATTTAAAAATAAAGAGCCTTTATGAAAATTACACTTTTAGCATAAAAAAACCCAAGCAGAATGTGAAAATGAAGATAAGAGCAACCAGAGTTATTATGGTTGTACTGAGAAATATATATCAGCCCACACAGAGAGTACTAGAAGGCAAAATTAAACCCTTTAATTTTGAATACAGCCTGCAAACCTTCAAGAGTCTTTTCACATAGAATTACTAGTGCTAAACAGAAATGCTTTTTAAACTCTTTGAAACAGCAGAATCGTTGAATTAAAAATGCAGATGCTTTGGCTTTCTCATATTTTAAAAAATATTGGTATTTTAGCATAAAATATTGTATATATATATTTTTTTTTTAAAGACAAAACTTTCAGAACATGTTTATAAAGTACACCGGAAGCATTGTCACTCTGAATTCGCATTATATATGAGAAAATGAAGCAACAACGAAATCTGTCATTCATCAAAAGCATGACAGTTTTCAGAAATTTCATCTAGAACAGACTCCCAAAGCTCAGGTGTATTCCTGTTCCAGATATCAGTAAAAAAGGATCAGTGAAATAATTTCAGTGAGAGTGATCAGATGAATATCATTTTCACTTTAAAACTGTGGCAGATCCACTAATTTGCCCATACCTTTAAGGAATTCATCATATCACAATTAAAAGATTACAGAACTTTGATATTTATGGATAGATACAAATAAAACCACTTCACTGAAACAAACCAAATCTGATTTAAAATCTTGTCTACTCCTTCAAGATCTGCTGTTGCTGCAGCCAAAGGAATTACATCTTAATATCCTAAAATGACTCTTTGTTGCATATCTTGCTGGTATTAGTATGAAAAGTGCATTCTCTTATAAAAGATGATATTGTAATCTGATGATTTCAAGAAGACGTAGTCCTTTTTTTTGAAACATTTATGCACATTTGTGGTTCAGCATATACGTATGCAAGAGACAATCTGGCAGTGAAAGTAAGATTTTTCAAAGGACTCAAATGTTGGCTCATTATATTTTTACTGAATTTCAAAGAAAGCTATTTATTTCGTAGAAATGGGAGTAGCTCAGTGCTTCAGAAAATAATACCTCGGTTTTAGACATCCATGTTTTAAATGCTGGCTTTCTAAGGATACTGCTTGACTTGAAACTTTTCCCTTTAGGTCATCTATTGAAATATCTGATCTATTTGGAATTTTTAATTTGTAATGCTCATGACATTATAGCAGTTAACTGCAAAAATGGTTTGCTTAGTAAAGCACTCATTGGACAGACTGCCTTTTCAGAAACTTTCAGCATCACTGAGATTAGGCATCAAACCACCATCCAGATATTAGGACTACACGTACATGTGGGATGAAGTGAATTTTACTCCACAGGGAATTGTGTTCCTGTATGAAGACTGAGGTGAAATTGTAGGTTCAGCTATTCCTTGACAAGACACATAATGCAGTCTTGTCCATGGTGTTCTCTCTGTAACATCAACCTATGGCTAATGTAAATCTATTAGAAGAAACCCTCATTGCTACCCTCTTTGCTGAAGAGGCAGACAAGGCTTAAATTGGTTGTAGTGAGAAAAATGGACGAAGGAGAAAAAAAAATCTAAGGGCAGCAGCTTAGAAATGGTTATCTTCTAGCAGGGAAAATTAAAATTGTATTCTTTAGCCTTTGCTTATGTCAAAAAGAGATTGTGCTTCCTCATCTCTGTGTCTGAACAATGGCTTCATTGTTCTACAGCAACTCATTTTTCCATAAAGAAAAACAAGAATCAACAGTGACTTCAGTGCTAAGTTTTCAACATGTAGATTGTACTAAGCATATTTTCATAAACCTGAAGCACATTCTCAGCGGCAATCATAGCAATCAAGCTGACACTGCTTGTTTCAGTAGAACTAGTTGACCACTACTGGCTTACTTCAGCAAAGACAATGACTTCATTCTGATCCAGTTGGTTGTTACATAATAATAAACATTTTTCTTCTCTGGTGATCCATAAATTCTGTAATTCCACAGTTGAAAAGGGAATTTAATCAGAAATATCAAGAGACATTCAGTTGTGAATCGATGCTTTGACTGGGATTTTGTTCTTCTGCCTGATTCTTATAAATCTTGGGTGGAGAATAACAGGGAACACCAAAATTAAAACATAAAATCCAGTATCAAAATTCTAAGGTAATATTTCTCTATAAATTTGAAATTCCATGACAGTAAATTCTTGACAGTAAGTTCTTGACAGATTTAAAAGAATCACAGAATTGTTTGGGTTGAAAGGTTTCCAAAATGGGTCCACCCACCATAGGCAGGAACACTTTCCACTACACCAGGCTGGTCAGATCCCTGTCCAGCCTGGTCTTGGACTCCTTCAGGGATGGGGCATCCACAGCATGTCTGGGCAACCTGTTCAGTGCCTCACCACCTTCCCACAGAGAATTTATTCCTAACATGTAATCTAAACCTGTATTCTTTCGATTTAAAACCATTCCTACTTGTTCTATCACTACGTGCTCTTGAAAAAGTCCCTCACCAGCTCTCTCATGGTTTCTTCCTTATTCAAGTCTAGAAGAACCTCTGGAAAATAATAACAAAACTAGATTCCCATTACATAATTTTTAATCTAAATATTTTGATTTATAAATTTATAATTAAATATATGTAATATATATAATATAAAATTATTTCAAATTATTCTTTCAATATTAATAAATGCATTTTTTAGAATTTCTTCTATTTTCAGAAATAATGGTCAACATCTTATATTAATCATGGTTAAAATACAGAATACAGAAACAAGTTTGAATTCAATAGCCTTGTAAATTGGTACATTCTCTCACTGAAAATTCTAATAAATGCATTGCTTGAATCTGTTATGTGAATAGTTTAATTATTAAAAATTATTGAAAATGTATTTACTATTACTCTGTATGGTTCTCAGAACCTTTCTTTGTGTTAGAGAGTGGTGAGATTTTTTGCATCAATGTGAAAATGAATTAGAATCTAACACCATTTCTAAAGGTGACCAGTTAAATTGTAATTGTAATTGTAATAAACTTTCTGTGCATAATGAAAATAATCTAAAACATCTCAAACTTAATTGTGTAATTAAAATGAGTGCTTCTTGTAACAAATTAGAGAGTATCTTTTAATGACACTATAAATCTAACCTTGAGCTGGAGCTATTTATCCATTAATTTGGTGAAAATGTGAAGTCTTAAAATGTCAGTGCAGTTTTGTGCTGTTCTTTCTTTTCAATTTTCCATCACTATGTGGTTTTACATACCATAGACACAAGTATGTGATTCAAAGTATAAACATCACTTTTCTTGTTATCTAAGCATGATAATAATTATTGCCTACGACTGGTTAGTAAGTAGCATACAGTCACTGTTAAACTATTATTTTATATAATATACTCAACTGAATGCTTTTAAAGGGAAATTATTAGAAAAAATACAAGTTTCCTTGAAAGGTTGTTGAGGTCAGCTGGAAAGAATTTATTCACTTCTGCATGTCTTAAATTAGTTGTAATGAACCCTTTCAGATGATTTTTAATTAAGAAATGCATCTAAAATTAAGTAACAGTGTAGAGCAAACAGCAAGCAGTTGTTGTAACAAAGAGGTTGCACAGGTTATTTCCTGAACTGTGAAAGATGAGAGGGAAGCATTACATGAAAAAGTTTTATAAAGAAAACTTTAAACACCATAAATCTTTACTAGAAAACCAAGAGGTGAAAATCAAAACCTGTCAACAGTGTTCTGAAAGGATTTGCACAATGAACAATATATGTTTCATGGAGAGAAACTTCATTTTCTCAGATGAAAATATTATGAATACATTAGAAATTAATTCAAACTGATGAACTAGCAAAATCTATGACAAGGTATTATGAAGAAATTTAAAAAATCAATAGAAGAGTAGATACCAAAAAGTATCCAAGACCAGACACTTAATGAAAAATAGCCCATCAAGCAAAAAGGAAAAGACATATAAAGCTAGAGGAAAGGTTATTCAGTTAACCACTTCCAAATAGTTACTTGATTTTTTAGTTGATTGGTTGGTTTTAATCATCAATAATATGATTGAAGATTCCTTATCTATTTCATACAGATCAGCCTGAAGAACACACAGTGTACAGGGGGAAATGTTAAAATGGAACAGGAAGATGATGAACTAAGCATTGTAAGGTATGTCACTCTCATGTCTGTCATCTTTTTTAAGCATGGAAGACTCAAGTCCACAGAGGAAAAGAGTGATTAGCTGGAATAACTAATACCCAAAAGCAATTAACTGTTGCTTACAAAACAAAACAAAATTATCAGCTACACTTATCTATTATTTAATTTTTAGGAAACTTCATCATAGTGTTTTAGCAGCACAATATTTGTAGAAAGAAAATTAAAAGTTTAATGTGGGAATCCTATAGAAATGAAGCTCCAGGTCTGCATGCACAATTATTCTCAATAATTATTTTTCCTTTATCCAGGAATAGACATAATCTGTCTGCTGAGTCACAATGATTCTCAGTCATATATGCAGCATCAAGAATATTACTATAGAGAATGGTTTGGTGTTGAGTCCTAGGAAAATAAAGATGTTAAAAATGCATACAAAAACATAAAACATCCACAGAATACGGGATTTGTGTTAACTGATTTTAACAGAAGGAAAACACAGGATAATTGCATCATACATTTACGGTTATTATAAAATGGGTTTGGATTTCCAATAATGTTAAATGAAATAATTTGCAACATTCATTAATCTTCATTTGTTTACTTTGTTTGCTTGTTTTGTTTACTTTGATTTTATTTGTAATGTATATTCTTCACATGAAGACCCTGTATCATTCCAGGAACATGAATTTTACTGCTAACATACATTCATATCCCCAACTCGAAAAAAAAAAAATTAAAAGGTTTATTTCTCTATCAATGTCAGTCACTGAATCATGGAACAAAATGGAAAAAAGTTAACTAGAAGTACTTACCTTTAAGCATGGAAAATAATGAGGCAGGAAAACTTCTTGATTATTCTGTTATAATTGAATGGAATCCAGGCTATTTTAATTCTTGCAATAGCTCATATTAAACAATTTTTTTTGTCCAAGCAACACAAACGGCTTCAATACAGTAGGTTATTCAGCTGTATGAGGATTGGAAAGAACTTGCAGTGTCTTCATCACAGATGGAAGCATGAAGGGAAAACTTTTTTTTTTGTGTTAGAATTGCTGGTGAAGAGAGTATGTAACCATGTCTTATCACTTTACACCAACTGCAGGTACTTTAGAGACGCTGTGGTACATGATTTCCCCACTGCATGGTCTCCTGAGAATTCTTTCATTTGTAAAGCAGATTTTTCCTCTCTGTCCTCTTCCAGCCATCAAACAAAGCTTACATGTACAGGGTTTCGAGATGAAAAAACTGTTGGTCCAATTTTTCTACAGCTGACCATAAAATATATTACTGTCACTCTTTCCTCTGTCCACTACCAGATACTACTCCAATATTCTCCTCCATCCTCCTGCTGAACAGAACTGATCCAAATCATCCCTTTGAGATGTTTCTGCATTAATTTAATAATCATATCCAAGACTCAGGTGAGACAATATAATTTCCTTTGGAAAAAATAATCTGAGGCAAGGGAAGAATACTGACTGAGAAATACAACAAAAGACAACATTGAAAAAAATGTGGACTAATATCCTATGCTACTGACAAGACCAGCCTGAAGGGTCAAAGAATTAGTAAGCACTCTGGAAAATGTGCTAGTCTCTTATTTTTGAAGATTTTCTACACCATAAAAATCTTGAAAAAAACCCAGATGAAAAATTACCTAATCTGAGCATCACTTATTCATCTTGCACTGTTTAGGATGTTCCAGGTGAGACAAACATTCTTGCTGCGATTTGTGGAAGATGATTTAACTTCAAGATATGACTGAGAGGATTTCATTGCCTATCTTCCACCATTGCAATGCTGACTTTTATTACCAGCCTCATGGAAATACTTTCAGTTGCCTTTCTGCCTAACTTCTACTGCATTTTTATCACCCCCATCTATCCATGTTATACCATCAGCAACTACAACAGTTTTTCTAGGAATTTCTAGGAATTTCTAGTACATGGATTCAACACCTGTTTGTTTGTTTTCATTTTCTGCAAATAGATTAATTTCACCAGGGTCACTGAATTTCAGAGTTTCTTGGTAAACTTTTTGTAAACAATTGCAGCTTAAAATAGGGCTTTAAGATAGCTGAAAGGGGAACAATATTGTGAGGGGTGTTTGTTCCTGCTTTATTGCATTTTTTCTGTCATCTACTGCTGCTACCATTTTCATTTTCTAGCTTTTATATGGATAACAAATATGAGGATTGAATGGTTGGTCAAACACTTGTATCATAATTACTTGAAGAGTTCATGTGGGAAAATACTTTATGCATACTCAATACGCATTATTAATCCTTCCCTGATGCCCAAGAAGTTTTCAGAAAATCCAATTATTTCCTGATGAACTGCATTCCTTCTAGGAAGTTCAGGATTAGGAACTGTTATGAAATCTTTTTGTTCCTTCATAAGTCTAAAGAGGCAAATAGAAGAGTTCTAAGTAAGTGCCTTGTCAGAACCCAGAAACCTGTTTAGAATCTCAGAGATATGGAAATTTAGATGGACTCCTGGTGCTTGCAAGTCGTGTTAATACAAGGCTGTGATCCAGTGTTCGTAGTATTTCAAACATCTTTAGGAGGTCCACAGGGCACTGCAAACCTGAGCATACCAAATCAAGTTTGCATTTGTGCTAAACTGTGTAAATATATTTTTAATTGGAGAAGGCCTATAGTCTCAATGCATACACTCTCATAACATTCATCCCGTTCACTTGAAAGTATGGATCTAGATTTACTAGACAGCAGAAAGTGATAATCTGTTGTTTAATTTTGAGAATTCAGGACCACTAAAAACTTCTTTTCACTTTTATACTGTCTTCAAACTCTTCCAATGTTAACAAGAACAATCCCAATTCACAATTAACAATGTAAGAGCAATATATTTCTTCTTTGAATACAGAATCATTATGTAAACCCTAACATATTTATTTTAAGTGAGAGGAAAACTAACCTTCTGGAAGAAAATGTTCACATTGGACTAAATAAACTCCTGAGGCTTTTCCAGTGATAAAATGTATTAATTTCCAGTTTTGAATAATCAAGGTGAACTTACAAATATTACTTTCAATTTTCACTCTGTCATAACATGCTCATTGATGGTTATTACACAGTCATTGACAAGACAAACATTACTGTGATGATGAAGCTTTCAGAAGTTTTCAGTTTATTAAATGTACTCAGATTCCTTCATCATGGAGGACATAAATTGAATGCAATTATTAAACTTACAAAGAATTTAAACTCTTGTTGTACTTATTTTACAGATTAAATGATTTAAATTGTTCACTACTTACCCCTGTTCTTTGAACTTCCAAGAAAATTGCTCGTTGAAACGATTTTTCCCACACTGCCAATTCACTGCCCAGCTCTACATTGAAATAATGGCTCTTGCCATGTCCAACCATAACACTGAAACAATACTGCCTCTGGTCTTCGAGATCGAAGTCCTGGTGAATACCTAAATACAAGTTTGCTTGTAGCCAGCAATCATCAGCAAGCCAGAGCTGAAAGACATATTTCATTTCATTTATGTGATTTTTTCATCTGGCAAAACCAAACAATTGAAGCAACACTATCTTCTGTAAGTGATGAATACTTGGATATTCTCTGACATTATGCCAACACATATGTTGAAGAAATGTTCTAGGAATTAAGTAATTATGTCAAAGATAGCTTCTTTCTTTGCTTCTTATTTGCTTTATCCCCTGTTTTTTAGTCCAAGCTACTACTGCACCTCCAAAATACTGTCAAAATTACTTAAGCAATACATATATAATTAAAAATCAGTTTGTACCAATATATTGCTTGCAATGAAAAAAGAATGCAATCCCTGAATGTTTCAATACATTCCAGGACCTGTGTACCAGCTCTAGGAGACTATAATTACTCTATTCTACATGAATTCCAATATGCTAAACCCCAAGGAATGCAGTAATTTATCAAGCACCCCTGGGCTAGGTCTGGAAATGACAACATGAGCATGTCCTCTGATAGCTGTCAATGCTGTTCTGTAACTACAAGGAGACTCAAGCAAGATCCTGCCATGCCCTTCAAGATAAAGGAGAGAAACTTTACATTAAACTTTCACAATGAAAAATATACCTGCAATAGAATGTTTTGTAAATGTAAACAAATTAATACAAGAAGCTTCCCTAATATTTCAAGACTTCATTGATTAACATAAATATAGAGGAAAACTAAATTAAAAAGCTACTACTTACACATCTAAGTATTTTCACAGCCTGATTTTCCAAATTATTTTTATTTTTCTGTTTATCAGATAGAACCCTTCCTTATACCCACTTCTCTATGATATCATGTGGCAGAAAATACTGAAACCCCAAAATAATTAGCAATGATTCGTGGGGCATTTTGGGAGCAGCACATATGGCCACCAGGGTACACAGCACTGTGTTGTCAAAACTGGCCCTGCAGCTGCCTGAGGAGAGAACAGAATTGATGAAACTGTTATTTTACAACACCCCTTGGCACTGTTGAAAAGGAAGTTGAAAAAAATTCCTGTATATAGTCTGGTGTTCAGCAGCCATGGAGTGACAGGTATCACATCTGATTCAAGACTCAGTGCTGCATATCCTGGCTAGTAGACTACTATATTAGCTGCTTTTTTTATTTTTTTTTTAATTTGCATGTAAAAATACCAGGCAATAAAAGAAAATAAAATGTTTTTAGGACAAGTGACTTTTAAAAGTGTACAGGATTACAATAAGAGTTTGAATTATGAGGCAAGCTATAAGAATAAACACATGCAATGCAAGACATAACATTTCAAATTATCTGGTTGTTAACACCAAATGACCAGAAATATGCAAGGACATATTTTATATATATATGAATTTTAATTCACGTATTTGTGTATTTATATGTACGTATACATATGCCCAAATCCAAAATATATCAAACATTCTGTTTTAAAATTTAAGTTCCATTTTGGATTTTTATTTCCATGTTTAACTCTTGCATAATAATGAACACAAATGAGAAGCTTACACTAGATGTGTAGCAAGCGCTTCTTAAAATTCATCTTTCTTGAGGAGGTACAATATCACACTCTCCCATAGTTTTGCACTAGTTCTAACCAGCTTCTGAAAATCCTTAAGAACACCCTCCCCAAATGGCAGCTTTTACAACATAACTCTATCATATGTAATGCAGAAACCTTAATCTCTTACAATTTATTGGATTTTTTTTCTGTTTGCCTCATTGTCTTTTATACCAAAGAATCAACAGATAAGAGGTTAAAGAGTTCAATTTGAACTTTTGCACTTTAGCTTATGTGTTCATGAAGATTAGCAATTAAGAATTAATTCATTAAAATGTCAAGAACATTAAAGAATTGAATCTTGGGTAGTTTACTTCCCCACTTTCTTTTCTTAATGAAAAAGTACTGTGGAAGTTGCTCTAAGGACAGAATATCTTTTAAAATTGAGTTAATATTCCAGGAAGGACTGAGTTTTAGCCGTAAGTCTTAGAGGAGAAAAACCAAACCCAAAACCCAAGCCACACCAAAACCTTCTCAAAAGGCTTAATATGTATATATTTCATATATTTAAAAATAAAATTATAAAAAATATGAAGGAGATTAAATAAATGATCTGTGACAGAACATTTACTTTTGCTTGGTATCTTAGTGATGGGCAGGATCTGAATTTGCCCATGTGTTCTCAGCTGGAGACATGGTCACAGAAAAATAATGCCATGCCTACAAGAATATGGCTCTCCTCCTGTGCCTCTGGAGCTGAGCTCTAGTCCTGAGCTCCAGGACTACTGTTTTCCTGGCATGGCAGTGCCAAAACACTTCCTTCCCACATCCTGAATAACTTGCATCAGAAAAAAACCCCAACAAGTAGAAAACTCCTACAGCACAAAAAAACCTGCACACCCCAAACCAAACTCAACCCTTTAATCACTTCTGCTTCAGTGCAGGATCTGTTACAGATAATAGCAACAACCTGCCTTTTCCATATCAGTGCATGCTCAAAGGAGAAACAGCAGAGAAGGGCAGCAGCTGGTGAGAACTAAAAATGAACTTTGATTTTTCACTGAAACAGTATTTTATCTGTAAAGATGGATTTATTTTTCTGAAAATATTTTTACTGTCCTAGACAAATAGGCTCTCATAGTAGCCTGTCTTGGGTTGCAATATGTAACTAAAAATGTGTATTCTATTTTCCATCATCTGTTGAAACCTGTTGGGGAGGTGTATTTTTTTCTTTATCTCCTGTAAAACCCATTCCTCGTAACTCCAGGGGGGAGGGCGCAGGTGCCTTCTGCTAATGGGCCAGCTGTTAAAACCAGGTGGAGCTATGTTCCTTTTCTCTTCCAAGACCCATCCTCCCTCTGAGGGATCTCTTCTGTTAACGGGCCATTAAGGCTCACCACATGACTGAAAACATTACATCATCCCATTGTGATATGCTCCATCCAGTGTGGGGGGGAGTCAACAGTTCTTAGGTAGATAAATACTGAGATAAACACCAGGTATCCTGTTTTCTACTGGATTTCCCAGAGGAGGACCAGACCCATCTTGCCACCACTGGACCCTTCTACAGGATCGTCTCTACTCCAACAGAGCCACATCTGTTACTCCAGGATGGTTTATCTGGACTGCTTCCAGAATCCTAACCAACAGGGTGTCAGGTCATATTCTGACTCTGTCAGGGTTTCTAGGATTTTTGTTTGCTTGTTTTTTGTACTATCATATTTGTATTTTTAATATTCCTAGGTAAGAAATTTATTCCTATTTCCATGTCTTTACCTGAAAGCCCCTAATTGCAAAATTATAATAATCTGGAGGGAGGGGGTTTACATTCTTCATTCCAAGGAAAGCTCCAGCTTTCCCTGGCAGATACCTTTCTCTCTAAACCAAGACATAGCCTTATCTCACCTGCAAAGATTTTGTTTGTGTTGGAGAACAAAATCAATCTGATGCAATTCATTAGAAAATATATTCTACAAGTCATTTATTTACACAAAGTGCAAAGATTTTCCCCTAAATCTTTGATCAGGACAAGCTAGAGAGAAAAAACAACTGTATCTATTTGGGGGAAGAAAATTAATTCTATGGGACAAAAACCTAACATGTTGCCCTTTGTAAAGAAAAACACACTACAATACTTGATACAACAATCAATACATATGATACAACAAGGACATAATTCTATATTTTAATTACTACAATGAAAATATCTTTATATGGATCAAGAATTACAGTAACAGCATTTTTTTGTCATGTTTGCTTG
The DNA here is from genome assembly GCA_013397195.1 of Hylia prasina. Classification (NCBI taxonomy): domain Eukaryota; kingdom Metazoa; phylum Chordata; class Aves; order Passeriformes; family Sylviidae; genus Hylia; species Hylia prasina. The sequence continues at coordinate 148,573 of VYXD01003042.1, read as the reverse complement.
AAAATCTGACCCACTAAGAAAAAACAATATCATTATGCTTAGCAGTGTGTCTCACCAATATTTCATGCAGCTCTAATATGAAAACTTTCTTCATAACAAAGCATTTTAGTAACATCCTCTCTTGGAGCTTAACCCATTTTTCATATTCACTTATATTTACACAGCTAATGCACTAGCACTAGCAAATAGTTTTTTATAACAACAGATGAACTATTTGAATGTTAGTTATTCCTAGTTAAGATTAACTTTAGTTTATCATGAACAGTTAAAGGTAAACTTTCTATACTAAATAAAAATATTGTAACCATTGGGAAACCTACCTTGTGAATTTTAAATAGAACCTCACAGAGGTTATAGATTTTTTCAGCTCGTACCCAGTCTAGTGTGCTTACCTATAATATAAAAAAAAAAATCCAAAACAACACATTATTTGAAAATCATGTTAAGATGAAAAAAGCTAAAAAAGTTTCACCCATAATTATTCTACTGGATCCTTTAAATACAGGCACATCACTACATTTAATATCCAAAATTTAGAAAAGCCTGTCAAATAGTATTACATTTTTACAGAAACAGGAATTAAAAGGTGTTAAATAATTTCATTTTCTCTTTTCCCAGTATGATGGAAACCCCTTTGTAATCTCTGTGGTTACTTACATAAGCATTTTTATTTCTCAAGATGCTAACACAGAGAATTCAGTCTCAAATACACAGTCAGTCAGCTTCATGTCTCAGTATTTAAAAAAATCTTCCAATCAATAGATCAAGATGTATTCCTAAATTCAGTTCTGAGTTTACATGCACTAGGGAGGCAATAATTCAATATTTCTAAAAATAGAAAAGGACTATGTGACTGCAATATTTTAAATCAAGAATAATATCAACTGTGTGCTCAATAATATGAAAATACCTATTTTTTTTTCTTTGGTTTCATTACTTAATCTTGTTGACATGCCAGGCTGTTAAAATCTGACAGCAAAAATGCAAAAATGATGTTTGACGTTTTTACCAAAATTCTACTTAATGATATAATATGATAATCTGTTTTCTTTTAAAAAGATTACCTAGCTTACATAGTTCAAGG
>VYXD01003042.1:61076-147455 GCA_013397195.1 Hylia prasina | reverse complement strand
AAAAAAAAAAAAAAAAAAAGAACTCACACACAGAAAAAATTCAACGGGAATATGTGGGTTTTTTATTTTTTTTTACCTATATATTTTAGAGGAAAATCCTAGCTCCTGAGGGATGCACAGGAATGGCTGCATAGACTGATGAAGGATTTGACTAGGTTGTAACTCTTTTTGGCATATGGAAATAAGTATTTTTGGTAACTTTAATAGTAATTTGGATAATCTAAAATTCTAGGGCTGATACAGCTTTGTCCTATTCTCACACCCCACACAAAAAGAAGAAAGCATAAAAAATAAATTAAAACTATTAACATAAAGAAAAACTTGTTTGTCAAACATCTGGTTTATGTGGATAAAACTTTACTAGAAAAAACTATGAAATTCCAAAACAGATTAATTTTCTCTGTGCTCACAGTAGCACACAATTTGTCTTCAAAAATACTTAGTATTTCTCCTGATGATTTGCACGGAGATATCAATTACTTTTTTTTTAAATTTATTTTAAACTTTCATTTTCAGGTCTCCTAAATTTTAGACTGTTAAACATAATTTTAATAACCTGATGAGAATCCAAACCACAAACCTCTGATGGGACTTCTGTTGGCTATGAAATGTTACTTCAGAGTCTTTTGGAGGAGTTATATAAACTTGGGGTTAGTTTCTTTCTAATCTTAACAATCTGAATTAATTCTTAATAATCTAGTCTTCTCCCAGTTTCTCTTAGGCTTAGATTAGTTTTTTGAAATGATTAAATTTAGATATTATGAATCACCTACTGAAATGGGACTGAAAAACCATAGAAGTCCTAGCACTACATCTTTCCATCTTTTCAGGATATAGACAGACTCAAATTCTAGGATTCTTCATTTCACAGTTTCTATATGTTAACAATCAAACGCAAGTGTCACTTGAATACAGTGTATCCACTAGAATATGTAAAAGAGGTTACACACTTTGTTTTGCTATGAACAATGTCTCAAAAATTAAAGCTCAAAACATTACATACAGTTAATTTTAAAATTGCATGATAAAAGCACACAGTACAACTTAAATCTAATGCCAGCTGGTTTAGAAAAGGAATTTAAAGAAATTTTAGGTATTGTCCTCCCATCACTTTATAAAAGGCAGCAATTTTTAAAGACATACCTTTCTATTTTTCATGTTTCAGTTTCTATTTTTCTTTTTGTAAGTCCATTCAATATTTTGAGTTTTGTAATTTAATTATTGCACAAATAAGAAATAACATAAGTTTTGAAACAACCGAAAGACCTATAAAGCTAATTCATAAAGAAATACACATTTAAACAGGCTCACAATAGAGTAAGTACTGCAGGTCTTTGCTTAATCTTATTTTCAGGGAAATATTTTGTACTTTGATGGCTGTTTTGAAAAGAAAATAATTAAATAATACATGTTTTTCCCCAGTACTGTTGATCCTCCAAAGGGATATTCATACTTCTTCCAAAATAAGGTTTAGAGTAGAACGGGGGCTAGTTCATTATTTGGTCTTGAATTTTTCAAAGAGAAAGGATCTTTTCTATCTCAGTTAAACAGCAGGAGAACTCTTTATTGCTGCAAGTACAGAGACATAGAAGCATAAGCACTGATTCATCTGCTGTTTATGAAACTGACTTTGGTGACCTGGGTTGTGACTTGAAAGCTGTCCAAATGAATGGACTTCCATTTGCTCATATCATTTGTTTTGATTCCTGAAGATTAATTTTAACTGTTGAGGTTCTTTGCACTATTAATGATGGATGAAGGTGACACTGCTGTGCCATTAAATTCACCCTGAATACTTCAGACTTCTTCCCATTATTCCATGCATCTCTTTCATCTTTTGATGCTGCATAACCTCATACGACTTTTTCAGAGTCAGGGAGTGACAGTGACAACTGCTGGCACCTATATAAGCCAAGGTTTTCTTTACCTGAGTATGTCAGGGTAAGGCTACCATACTTACAGAGTGAAACAGCTTGAATACCACTGTGTGCAAGGTGCTCAGAACAAAAATGACTTGTTGAAAAGAATTTTAAGGAAGAAAAATAAATACATTACAAAGGAATACTAGAATCTAAACAGACAGTGGACATTATTTATAGTTTTATCAGAACTATCATAGTATGCCTAAGTTTAAAATGTTACTGTTGTAGACTGCTCTACTTTTAAAAATACCACAGATAACCATATACTCCTAGTCAAGGAGAAAAGCTAGAAATAATCAGGAAAGTTCATGAAAATTGCAGTATCCTTAATTTGATTTAAAGAATGTTCCAGTTTATTGCAGGTTATCCATCATCACATATGTAATAACTGGGTAATAACTAACTAAGATAAATGAGATACTCTAGCATATTTCTTAAGCAATAAAACAGTTTTTCTCATTATTTCCCCTTGGAATTGTTCCTGCAGATATTCTATACATTGCAATTTCTTGCAATTTCTTTTTCACAAAGCATTTGACAAAACATTTCAAACAGCTATATTCAGAATAGATGACTTAATGAGACCTGCTTGCATTCATATGAATTTAGTTCAGACAGTTTCAGAAATAGTGTCAAAACACATGAGAGTTTCAATTAGCATTCAGTAAGCTTCTACTTTAATTCATATTTGTCTACTATATGAATTTATGACCAAGAAGAGATGAATGTTGTTATTTATATTACTGACAGATCAACTCCTTAGCTAGCTTAACCCAGTGCAGTGTGCATTGAATACGTGGTTCTGTAGACATTTAGCTTATTAATCCTTTCAGGAACATTGCAAAACTAAGACATTTGCAAACCCACAGGCAACACTGTGCTAATCAGAAAGATAATAAAACCAAACAGATTTACAAAAAATAGGAACCTGAAATTACAATTCTAAGCCTCCAATGAGAGATTGAAATAGGTACATAGAGTTACAGAAGTCCAAAGTGCTGCAGAAGTACATTTTACTTCAGCATGAGTTCCTGCAATTTCCTTATGGCTTAAAAACAGGTGTTACAGTGGAGTTCTGAAAAAAGCCAAACTGGTAAAATCTAGCTTTACATTGACCAGGTGATCTCAGCGTCAGTTCAAACTCATAACCCAAATATACTCACCTTTAAGTATGTGTATCAATCATTGGCCTTTCTTTAAAAAGGTATTTTATAGATGCTTTTAGAATGTAATAAAGTACTGTTTGTATATTAAAATTGACACAAGAATAATTTCTGTTGGTTCAATGGTGTTTTTCAGATACGCAGTTTTCAGAAATGGGTCACACTTCTAATATAGCAGTCTGCAAATGAAATCTGTAAATTTCTTAAATAAAATCAGATAAGCCACTTCAGGGATGCAAAAAGACCATTTTCTGTAAATCACACCATTTGTGATATTTACTTCTGTGGTGCAGCCTCTACATTTCTGGAATCACCATCTGAGATATTGTAGAAATAGTGTAAAAATAGAGTATTACTTGTCAGAGTGATTTCTTCATAGTATAATATCCACATTTTTTCACAATTTTCTTTATTTTTGCTCATAGATAACTACGTTTTCCAATCTTATGAAAATTAGCAGCTGTATTTATGTTCACATCATCTTTTGCACACAATGAAATAGAAAAAGAGTGGAAATTTTACTACATCCTTTTACAGACAGTTGTAAAATTGTGGATAAAGATAAGTGTAGAACTTACAGGTCATCTGTTCTGCGCACACTATATTCATACACAGATATACAACATTGATTCAGAATACAAATAGCAATAGCAACATCTCTGAAATAAAACATGTTAAACTTGTTTCTTCTAAAGATCAAGCGAGATGAAACATTTGTATTTTTGTGACTGAAGGCTCTTATAGTAAAAACCCCAAATCTTAGTAGGAGCAATGGTAAGAGCAGTAGCATCAAATATCTCTAAGAACAGTGAAAGAGCTGAATGCACAGCTCTGTGTGGGGACTTGTGTTTCCAGCTACAGAGCTGGGACACGCGACACGGCACCAGTGCCATGGGAGCTCTCTGGGGTCTGGCAGGGCACGTTCCCTGACAGACAGGTCACAACTCATGGCCCTGCAGCGGACTGACCTCGTCACACAGCCAAACAGCCACACAGCCCCTCTCTAACTCCCCATCCCTCTGCTATGGGATGGGAGAGACAATAGGGAGAGCAAAACTGAGAAAATGCTGAGAAAATGGGGCAAGAAGAGGACAGGTTAATAAGTGATGGAAAAGGGAAGAAATCAACTAATGCAAAGGTGATTGCACACTGCTCACCCCAAGCAGACCGATGCCCAGCCAGCCTCCAAGCAATGGCTACTTTTGAAGACCAAATCCCCATTTTTTTATTGCTGAGCATGATGTTTCATGGTATGTAAAACCCTTTTGGTCTATTTAAATCAGCTGTCCTGATTGAACCATGGCCGCATTCCCCGCAGCCTGTCCCAGCCCCAGGCTGTTTGCTGGGTGAGCAGTGAGAACAGGAAGGTTGAACCAGCCCAAACAGGGCTGTGCTAGCTCTGCTTTAGCCCCAGGTAAGAAACCACTGCCACACGGGCCTGCATCCCAGCAAGGCCCAGTACATAGCCCAGCCAGGAGCAGGGCAACCACGGGCACAGGGCAGCCCCAGCCCTGGGCATCAGCCATCTCCCTTGGAGCAGGGGCAGGCTGGCGCTGGCCCGGACATGGGCCCCTGGGCGGCCCTGGCCTGCAGGGCCATGGCTGGGCAGGGCAGGGCAGTGGAGCCCGAGTCTGGCCCTGCTGCGTGGCAGCCCTGCACTGGGATTGTGGAGCGAGCCACAGGGAAGGGAGTCAACAAAAGCCAGGGCTGGAGGTGCCCTCAGGAGACTGATAATCAGCTTTAAAGTGTGGCTTTAGATCCAGGTTTGAAGCCCAAAGAGGAGGTTGCTGGAAGCTCCTAATTTGGTGATAATTTTGGGGGTGTTTCCCCTGATGAAAGACATCTGGGGAATGTCAAAAGAGCAAGAAAACTGGTCAAAAAGTTTTGTGATTTATGGACTCTCACAGTTACTGGTGCATCACACCTCATCACAGTATTGAGGTGACACAACACATTGATCAAAAGGATCCCCTTCATTTTTTGAAAGCCAAGATTCCTACAAAAAAACTGTAAGAGCATAATAGATTCTGTCAAGTAATTTATACTACTAGTCATCCCCACTTGTCTGTCCTTAGCATAGTGATGAAAACAGTAAATGAAGAAAATGAAGTAGTTTATCCCAAATTAGTATCATATAGATGTATAATTTCAATTATATCAATAGTGTGTCTTAGAAACAGGTCTGAAGACAATAATTAAAATTTTTAGAGGAAAAACAGTCATGTGATGTTATTTGTTTAACTTTTCTGCATAATTTTTACATTTTAATGTGAAAATTATGCAGAAATTAAATTAAATCACAAAATTTTGATTAAATCACTAAAATCCAATTAAAATTCACATTTTAATTGGATTTTAGTGATTTAATCAAAATTTAGTTCCTTTGCTTAACATATGAAACCCCCAGTTTTTTAGAGGGTGAAACCCCCTGCTTTTCCCAGATGTGTTGTCTCATTTTAAAAAGAATACTATTAGCCATTTTAGAATGTTTGAAGTTAATTGGAATCATTGGATTAATAATTTCAGTCTAGAGAGGGGGGAATTTTACTTACTGCATTTCATTGAGGTTCATAAATAACTTTTGAAAAGTTTGTACTTCCCAAGGGTACTGCAGAGAGTACACATATAAAGGATCAGATTTTCTTTGGATCAGCAGACAAAAGTGGGAGACTGAGCACCTTCTGAGCAAAACTGTAAGCAAGTTGTATAATTGAAATTGCATTCTAAGTCCACATTTTACTCTTTTTTGATTTAAGACAAATGTTTTTTGGAGAAAAAAGAAAGCATTAAATATTACCATGTAGTAAGTATGGGTAATTTTTTTAAACAGTTTAGAATTCTGCAGCTCATTTCCATTTCACTCTTCTAAATTAATTTTTAGAAAAATATTAGATAAGGCACCTGTTGTGAAACAGAATTCATGTTATGAGATATATAAATTATCAAAGCCAGACTTGTTCAAACTGTACACTTAGCACTTTGATCCCCTGCTTGTGTGAAAAATCCACAACTATCATCCAATAGTATGGATGGTTTATTTCATGATGTATCTTGTCTTTCAGAAGCAGAAAGCACTACCAACTCATTACATCTACAAAACACCTTAGAATAAATAAGGGAAGAAATATTAGGCCTAACCAACCAAAATAAAACCTGATCTTGACAACTTCAAAAAACAAAACATCCCATAAGGAATTCTTTACACTATCAGATACAACAAACTATTCAGAGGATCTTGAAAGAGGCTAAATATCTACAGCTATCTATTTATTGAAATTCAGCAGCATCTGTGGCTTTAATGTATATTGAAATCTCAGCTGAAAACTTCACTTGATAAAGAAATACAGGTTTCTATTTACAATGAAACTGACACAAAAAATATCTTTTTTTTTTTACCGGTGGAGTGCTGAAAATATAGAAGGATGAACCCTTCAGGGCCAGAAACTTGAATTTGTAGAGCTGAGATGAATCAGTTCCTTCAAGTCTCTCATTTACCCATCCCATATGTATGACCTATAAAAGAAAATAATTGAAAATTAAAGTTCTCTTTCTCAGTGGATCATAAAAGTGGTTTTAGTAGAATGGGATGCATCATCTACTTCTCATTTGCCTTCCAATTATTTCCATATTCTTGAAGTGTACAGTATGCCAGTGTGTCAGAAGTCATTGAAGAGACTTGTAGTACAGGTAGTCTGAATCTTATCTGAAATAATTCCTGTTTTAAAAGCCACCTATGCAGGTCAAACAGACTCTCATTTGAACCAGAATAAAACCTATATGTACTGAAGTAGCTCAGCAGTTTATAAAAACCATAATACCTTATCTCTAGCAGTGTCAAAACTTGGACATACTGACATTTCTATTACACGTACCTCTAAAGAAATACCTCTAAACAAATCACTAGATTTATCTGAAACAAAACAGCTTTCACTAGGCTCATGTTTGCAATTGTTAGCAAAGTGTTTGTCATATTTGTTGTCTTTCAGAGTTCATACATTTATTTCCATATACACATTATCACATTTATGTTTTCAAAGAATTAGATATCAAATTCAGTGGTTACACAATGTTAGCAGTGTTACAATGCATGTCTTTATTTTCCAGATAAATTAATGCTAAGAATAAATGGAATGAAGAAGTAAAATTGCATGCTTCCCTTTTGAGGTAAATACAAATTTATAAAGGAATGCCATAAATAATAGTGTGGTAACAGAATATCATGAATGTCTTTACTGAAAAATAACAAAGCAAAAAACATTTCAGGCTCCATTTTGCATACATTAAGAGGAAGATACTGCTCTTGAAACAGGTACTTAAATCTAGAGTGAATCAAGAATCTGAATGTACAAGTATTGCTGAGCAGCTTGCTCATTTTTCAACTAAGGCTACACTTACAGACAGCAATGAGTTACATGGGGAAGAAATGCCAAAGCACTAGCTAATTGTATGAGTGAATGTTCATAATTATATTATGAAAACCTCACAAACTGTTTTCTAATGTTGGTATTTAAGGTATCAATTATGTATTTTATCAATCAATTTATCAATAAATGAATAATAAATCAGTATGTTGAGCTGGACAATCCTTCTCCATACTGTTCTACTGAGCTCTGGCACTAACATTTTAAGGAAATCTAAGAAACAGCAAAATGTAACAGTAGCCCTTCAAGTTCTTGATTTTCTACTCTGTAAATTGAATAACTCTCACCAAAACATTTTTCTATAGTCACCAAAAGTGTAGAAACAGGATGTTCAGACACAGCATTACTTTAAAAAAATATGATATTATTGTTGACACTCTGCTACGATATTCAGTTTATCAGGGCCTTAATATCAAATAGCACAGCCAAAAAGAAAGATGTCCAATATAATTTTAGGGTTTTTTACTTTCTTTCTACATATCTTTATTGACTGGTTTATTTAATGGTCTTTTAGACCTCAGAAATGGAGAAAGAATAATTCAGTTCAACAAAATCTGTATGGAACAAAAGCAAACAGGTGTTGGTACTCAATAACAAGCTGTCTATGTTTTACTGGGTTACTGAGATTTTAATTGGATCTTAGTACGTGGGTGGGAATGTTAGTCTGGGATAAAAAATATTCTGTTTGAAACCTGATTGAAACCTGCCATTTGAAGTTTCCAGGAGTGCTCATAAGGCATTATACTACAAACTGTCCCTTCTCAGCACTGCTTTCACTACTGTTTGAAAATTACCCATACATCATTGATATATTATTAAGTTTCTAGCATTCTCTAATACACTTTCCAAAAGTTCCTGTGAGAAGAAAATGAGCAATGACACTCATTACAAGGAGATAAAACAAGTCACTAACTAAATGTAATCCAATCATAGCAGATAAATGAAACTTCTTATTTGCAGTTACTGTTTTCCTACAGCAATAAAGCAGCTAGATGCTGCAATGGCTAGAAATTTAACATGCTAATTTTAATAAAGCAGTCAGTACATTTCTGTATATAGTAGTTTGTATATCGTACTTTTAGTTAAATACTTATGAAAAATAAATGAGGCAAAACACTCAGAAGGGAATTGAAGAAAGAAAATCAAGTAGATCTCTGTGTATGACATGTCAGAACAGACAGATACACTTATGTAATTAAAGAGGGATAAGAATCTACAAGAGATGCCAGACTGACCTGCAGGTTAAGAACCAGTGTCATACCATGAGGCACAATGGAACTATAACAAATTAAGAAAGCAAAGAGAAGTACATCTTGAGGCACCTTAAATAATTTTTGGGGGTCTTTTCCAAAACAAGTGGTAGATGGCATATTATGAAGAGAACAGCTATTGGGGCAAGACTGGGGCGGGGTGGGGACAAGCAGTCCTTACACATACATAAAGCTTAACTAAAAATAAAATAAAAATAAAAAATAAGATTGGAATGCTGCAAGTGTTGATGTATTACATTACTGGTTTCCACTGTACATCAGTTGCATTCAGTTGTGTCTGAATGGCTACTGTTCAAAATGAAACGTTCTAGAGAGCAAAGTATAGAGGAACTTAGAAATTATGACACTCAAGTGTTCTATGTGCTTTAGTTCAAGTATGAAATTTGTAACTCCAAGTTGGGCACAGTTTGAACACCACAAATAGCAACATATCCACACTATGCTGAAGGGAACTATGAAGATAGGTATGTATCTGAATTCAGGTGTTTTCCCAGGCATTGTCTGCCTGGGCAAAATTTAGATTACAAGTCCTTTTGAGTAGCAATAATAGTTTCAACACTTTGTTAGCTTGTTTTAACATGGAGGCTGGTAAATTGGACCTGATATCTCTCACCTTTACTCCTTACAGCCTTCTTGTTCAAGTTAGGATCCAAAGCACAAAACTCTCTCTTGAAGACAGCTACCACCATTAAGTTGCCTTACTGGTTATGCCTTCTGATATTACAGCAGATCAGTAGCACTATTTATGCAACAGGAACTAACCAAACTAAAGAAAAATGGAAAACCTACATCTTCACAACTTTTTTTTTTTTTTAATATGTCTGCTTTGTATTTTAGCAATATTGCAATAATAACAACAAGTGGAAAAATGAAGAAGAAACCATTTCAAACTATAGTTGTTTATCTCACAGAACGTATTTCCCTCACAGCATGGCATATTAGCTGACTAGAGGTTAAAAAGTTTAATGTTTTTAAGTGGTATTTCTTCTGTTAGAGTAAGTTTTTTCAGTTGAGGATCTTAGGTGCCAGAAAAAGTCTCTGAAGCAAATCAAGGCAATTGCATTAGGGAATGAAAAATTGTCCTCCCACATAAATAAAGTCAAAAAATACCAGAGAAGATCTCAATTCTATCTCTACGTGGTCTCTGAATCTTTAAAGGAATTTAGTCCTGCTCCCTTTCTACAGGTGTAAGTTGTAAAACTATAGTCTTCAAGAACCTAACTTTTCCAGACTAACTATTAGGACAAAATAATTTTATTGCCATATATTATATTTTTAAAAATTTAATTTTTTTTCTCTGTTTCGAGAAAAAAAAATTAAAAAAAAAAAGAGAAAGAGAAAGGAAGAAAAAATTTATTTTAAGAGTAGGTGCAGGGTTTCTTGTATGCCGCAGGATGAAGCCAGGCAAACATGTTCATGACATGCCTGCAGCAGCAGTTCTGCTATGAGAAACAATGAGAAAATCTTTCATATTTGAGAAGTTTCTTATTGAGAAATATGATCTTATAATTATTCAACACAGGGTAGAAAAGAAGCTTCTGAAAAACTTAGTACCTCTTAGTACCCTCTCAGTACCCTCTCCAAAATGCAGTAGCCATGATACCTGTTTTGTTTCTAAAAAAATGCTTCCTTAATGTCCTGCTAGTGGAAGCTTCCTATTTTCTCTCAATAATCTACTCTAGGACTTTATTTCTCCTGTCAAGTATGAACCAGTCTTGCTGTAATCACAGTTAAAGACTTTTTTTGCCCTATCCACTGAAGACTCAAATGCTTTTCACCTTAGAGGGGAAGAATTAAAAAAGCTTACTCGGTTCACAAATGGAGCAAAAATCCATGAACAAGGATATGTAGCTTGTGTGGCATCATTCTTTGCTGCTTTTCACACATTATTCTCTGAGCACAAAGTTATCATTATCAAATATTTCTTTCATACTTCTGTATTTCTTTCAAACTGTCTAGAGAGGCCACAGAAAACTTTTGGTCCATGCCTTTTCAGAAACATAGTGCACAAAATCAGAGGCAGTATTCCTGCCAAGGCCATGCAGCAACAGTAATGCCTAGCATGTCTTGCAGTAGCTGGCTTAGGTACAGCCCACAATGCTGCCTTTCTCAAAAGCCACCAAACACACATGGTGGTTCTGGCATGCAGGTAACCAGCCAGCCTGGCCTGATGTTAAAATGGCAAAGTACCAGTGCGAGAAACTGCTGGACACTGCTCATGATGTGAAGAGAAGAGCTGGCTGGTAGCTGAAGCCAACAAGGGGGTGAACACCAACAAGGGGGTAAATTAGAAGGTGAAATACACTAAAAGAAAGTGAATAATGGGTGAAGAATGTCAAAAGATAACAAAAAAGGGGACTGACTTACAGACAGGTTAAGGTACAGATTAAGGCTGAAGTAACCAAATGAGCAAGTAAAATTTGGAAAAAAAAATCCAACGGAGAAGCAGTAAAATGTGTGTGAATTCTTTATTTGAGAGAGGAAAAGGGGGGAAAAAAGGAATATACGGTTAACCAAAAGAATGCAAGTTTTTGGGCTCTCTGTTAGTCAACCCTGTACCTGATTACAACACACTGATGTAATAATAAACCATATTAATAAGTCTTAAAAATGAACTTACTGTTTTTCATATTATCTCCATCTGACTGGCCTCTGCAGATAGGGCCATCACTGAGTTCTAGTAAGACAATGGTGGAGGAATGAAACCTTTCTAAAAGAATTTATCCCCGCAGATAACCATCAAGTATTTTCCAGTAACAACCTCTTCAGTTTTTCCCAGTCTTTTACATATACTTAATTATTCTTGCATATAAGCTGCGTCCTAATTGGTTTCAACCCTGGTTTCAGACTCATTCTTCAATATGGTAAAATCATTCATAGGTTTAACATGGTATTTTACAGCTTAATGTCTGCAAAATTAGTAGGCTTATTTTTGCTAACGTACCATAAAGGCAGTATTCAGGGGAACTGGATCCAGGTCAGACCTCTTCAGCACTTCTAGTCAATGTATCAGTTTTGAAAGTGAACCATCCATACCTAATATTGGATTATCCAACAAAATCTGTACAACCAAATCCATATAATACTTATTTAAAATATTTTCACATCAGAAGTTGTCAAGAATCTTGCTGGAATCAATATACATTGCAGCGACCTCCTTTCACACATCCCCAGGATATGTTACATGCACACAAGAGAAAATTAGATTGGTTGTCACTGTTTGTTATTGACAAATCCTTCAGGGCAGTAATTTGTCACCTTTCTGCTCCACACAGGTATTTTGTTTACTTATTTCAAATTTCTTTAAATGGATTGAAGTCAAATTGACTAGTCTCTAATTGTCCAACTTCTTCTTTATTCAATAAGCAACCAAAATGTTTGCCCCTTCCCTACTGTGTACATATGTCATTTGGCAGACACAAATCCCCTGAAATAATCATGATAGAAGTTTAAGTCTTAAAAACTTAACAAAGCTATCCAGCAAACAAACCAAAAAGCATTGCAAGTATTTTTATCTGTATGGAGGGAGAATCAGCTAATTTCACAAAAATTAAAAACAATTCAGCAGTGTCTATTTTTGGAAAATTGAGTCCCAAATCTAACAAAAAACCAAGTGCTTTGAAATCTCTGGAGCATTGTAATAAATTCTATCAAACAAAATCAAAAGTTATGATGCTTAGATATTGTGTTTCATCATTGACACAGGTTACATAGGCACTTAGAATCAGAGCTTCAGCAATGCTACTTATTAAATACCTTTCAAATTTGTGTAATCCCTGAACATTTCTTAAAATCAACTCGCCAAACAATTTCCACAGACAGTCTGGGATTTCAGCTTTGGTAGAAATAATTTCTAATAGGCAGTTTAAATGCAAACACCCTGCTTTGGTGGGAAAAAGGAATCTGGAGCAATTAACTTCATGACATGGTACTATTTATTTTAACAGTACAAACAAATCAATAACTACAACTTTTACTACCTTGCCTAGTATCTCTAATTTTGGGTCATAGACACTGGGAAAAGTCAGGGAATCAGAAAATCACAGAATATTCTGAGTTGGAAGGGATCCACAAGGATCACCAAAGTCTAAATTATGGCCTTGCACAGGCCAAGAATCACATGTTTGTTTGACATCTTTTGGCAAAGAGACCCATAAATAAAGCTGGTTTAGACCCAAGAACCACTATCTCAGTCCTTTCCCATTTTCTTTATTTAAATGCGTACAGAATTCATTGTGTTCTGGAGATTCAGTTTGCAGTAAAAGCAGTCAGAGGCATTATAAAAGAGAAAGAAGAAAGCCAGGTTTAACAAAGTAATTTTTTACATTCTTGATATGCCTGAATCCTAGTTTTTTAATGGCTTGTGAAAAACAATCTGAATGAAACCTATCCACATCTAACCTTCTCCCTTTATGAAAGGTTAAGTTGGACTCCAAAAGCAATGAAGAAAACTCACCACAGGCAACGCAGTAATGAAACTCTAAGGACCTGTTTAATTCTTCAGCAATGTCTATGCTCAAAAGGAAAGATAAATTTGCAGCTATCACCAATTTTACTTCAAGGCAGTTCTTCAAGTGACCTTCAATTTCTTAAGGTTATCCTTTCTCTAAGTTTTAAATCAATGCCTTAATAAGAGCCATTCAGGTCTGTACAAACATTATGTAACTGACACTAATAGGCTCCATTAATCTAGGCCAGAACAAGCCCTCATCTGCTTTCAGTTATCGTTGCCAAGTTTTATATGATACCTTTGTGATATATATACCTGAGAATTCACATTTTGATTGCTTTTAAAGCAAATTTTCACAGGACAATTTTTCACAATTGCTCCTGTAATATTTTTGTTTTCTAGTTTTGTTTACTTGATCTGCCCAAATTCATTATAATTTTCTTTCTCACTTTTTGGCAGAGAACAAGATAATGTTTGGTGCTGTCAGTTGTACCTTAAATTTTCAACTTCTGAAATTAAGGTCCTGATGGTCCTTCTTTTCATACTTGGAATGGAAAAAATGGGATAGATTTCTGCTGCCTAACTTTAGGGACCTACTTTAGATAGTAGGCTAAGGCAAGTCAAGATAGCAAAAGTAACTTCTTTAAAGGATGATTTAAGCGCTGATACCAAGTTTCACATTTGAACAGCCCTCTGGAACAGAATAAGTTTCTGCACTGATTATTTAGGCAATTTATGGAGACTAGCCTGTTTATTTAGGGAATCAAATTATGTATCTAGTGATATGTATATAGTTGTATGACTGTCCCCGAAATTTTTTGAAAACTGAGGGAAGAGTATGTATTCCTTTTTTCAACTGAACTTGTTATGTCTGATAAAAGAAAAAACTTTGAATAGTTACTAAAGTACTTGCAGTAGACAGTTCATCCAACAAATTTATCCAAATCAAATACCATTTCCCCTGGCATTCATAATCACCTGTTTTTCATATTGGTTTAGTTAATAATTAAAAGCCATGGCAAAAGAGAGTAATTAAAGCACAGAATCACAGAACAATTTGGGCTGGAAGGGAGCTTTAAATGTAACGGAGGTCAACCCCACTGCAAAAAGCAGGCACATCTTCAACCAGATCAGATTGCTCAGAGCTCCACTGACTTGATCTTGAATGTTTCCAGGGATGGGGCATGCACCGCTGTTGCACTGCACCCCCACACCCAAGTAGGTGTTTCCATATTAGGAAAAGAGTTTAAATTTCACCCCAGGACTTTTAAGGAAGAAGAGTCAGAAACTTCTGTGCTTCTCCCACTATAATTGACTCAGTGCCAGGACAAAGGCACCTGTTGGACCTTTTAGCTGTTCTTCAAAGAATGTAGCTATTTTCTTCTGCGCACCTTGCCAAGAACCCCTCCTAAATTCTTGAGTACATAAAAGAGAGCACGAAGATTCTTGGGGCTTTTTCAGGGTGTCTTAGCAGGTGTAAGGGACTTCCCTGCACTGTGAATGGCTTTTATTCTTTTGTTGTGTATGGTCTATTATTTTCTCTTTTATTAAAACCCTTTTGCTTTTTTAAAACACCTCTGATCAAGGTGTCTCACTAATTGTTATTAAGCCATTTCTAGGAGGTTGCTGGTCAACCCTCAGAGCTCAATACACCTTAGTGGGGCTAATAATGTGCTGGCCTCATGCAGAATTGTATCTCTCCTCTCTGGGAAACCTTTCCCAGTGCTTTACCACCCTTAATGTGAGAAAAATGTCTTCTTTATGGCTAAACTAAATCAACACTCTTTCAGTTTAAAGTTAGAACCTCTTGCCCTACCACAATATGTTCTAAAAGCTTGTCCCAGTCATTCTTATAGGCCCCCTTTAGATACTGAAAGGCTACAGTAAGGTCACCCTAGAGCCTTCCTTTCTCCAGGCTGAACAATCCCAGCTCCCCCAGTCTCTCTTCATAGCCGTGGTGTTCCATTCCTCTGATCATCTTTGTGGCCTTCCTCTGGATCTGCTAGAGCTGGTCCATATCCTTCTTATTTTGGGAGCCCCAGGGCTGGATGCAGAGTAGAAGGGTCTCACAAGAGCAGAGTAGAGCGGCAGAATCACCGGCCCTGACCTGCTGGCCACTCTACTTTTGATGCAGCTCAGGACACAGTTGGCTTTCTGTTCTCCAAGTCTTTCCTGCCCTTCAAGTGCCTTATCACAACTTCTAGGAGGATCTGTTCCATGATCTTCTCAGGAACATAGATGAGGCTGACAGGTTGATAGTTTCTGGGTTCCTCCTTTCTATCTGCTTTAAAAATGTTTCCTTTCTACTTCTCACCAGGGGCTTTACCTGACTTCTATGACTTTCCAAACATGGCTTGGCAACTACATCAGCCAATTCTCTTAGGACTATGGGATGCATCTCATCAGGTCCCATAGATTCAAGCATGTTCAGGTTTCTGAAGTGGTCACAAATCTTATCATTAGTTACAGTGAGAGGGACTTTGCTTTCCCACCACCGGTCTTGCAGTCCATCCAGTCCAGTTTTAAAACTGACTAGATATGTATATTCAAACTCTACAAATTTTCCAATAATGTATGCACACAAATTAAAAAAAAATAGATAATATAATGGAAATCATACCTGGTCAGAGGGAGAACAGCATTTATTTGCCATTTTCATCTATGAAAAAGAGATGGAAGAACACATAGAGTTATTAATATGCTGAAGAGTTTCTGTGATGCAATTAGCATTGACTTAGTTATTGAATACTATATTAATATTTCCAAATTATATTTGTAAGAAATTTTATCATTTAGTGTTTAAATACCATATTTTTTTATTATAGTGGATTTGCAAAACCAAGGATTTGAAAGACAAAAAGCCTTTTATCAGAATTTTCCTTAAACACTTCCTTAAGATTTGCATTTATGAATTTAACCTTGCCAGTCTGAGTGAAAATACTATACTGTACTATACTATACTGTACTGTAGACATCTCACTTAGGTCTCAATTTAACAATTGCTTAAGCAGATTCTTAAATGAGATCTGTAATTAAGTCTTTGAGAAATGATGACCACAGAGAACAAGATGCATTTAAAGATGAAATGAAAATTGCATGGACTTTCCTCTTTGCTCTTCGAGACAATGCTTTCCCTCTTTGCTTAGATAACGAAGAGTCTTGATCAGTTTTACTTTTCTCTGGCAGTCGTAGTTTGTACAGGTGAGTAGTGGACAAATACTGTCAAATATAGTACAAAAACACTTTAAAGTATAACATTTTTTAAAGTCTAATTTCATTAAGTGTAGATAAGCATTTAGAAATAATATATTAGAGTAGAAAACCAGACTTCCCTACATACTAGGAGTAAGCTGAAAACGGTCCTAGAGTTGATCTGTACTTCCAAAGGACTTCGTTAAAAAGCCTGTTTTATTAGAAATGAAAAGCTTGTGATGGAAGACCCAAACCCTACACCTATGCACTGGGAAAACTACAATTGCCATAGGAAACGAGCAGAGGGACTCCAGGGCTATTTGTGTATCCTGACCATACCAGATTTGTAAGATCAAATCTGTGGATGTAACTCAGTTAATATGGTGATGCCATTGACTGCTGTGGTGGTTTGACTCTGGCCAGTAGCTGAGCACTCACATAATGGCTTACTCCCTTCTCCCCACCAGCAGGAAGAGTGAGAGAATAGGAAAAGCAAAAGCAAGAAAACTTCTGAGTCAAGATGAACAGAGCTTAAGTGAAAGAAACAAGAAAAATTCAAGAGATATAAATGCAATCACTCTCTATCTCCCACAAGCAAGCTCCAAGAAACAGCCACCTTGGAAGACAAAACCACACCTCCTTTCTCCACTATGTCATTTCAATTGCTGAGCACAGTGGTGTGGAACATCTCTTTGCCCACTTTTGGTCAGCTGTCCCATCCATGTCCCTTTCTAATTCCTTGTTCCATCCTTTGCTGAGGTGGGTGGGGTGTGTCAGAGTGAAAAAAAGTCAAAGCCTTTATCCTGTGCAAGCACTGTTCAGCACCAGTCAAAACACTGGTGTGTTATTAACACTGTTCTAGCCACAAATACAAAACACAGCACCTGCTGCTATGAAGAAAGCTACCCGCATCCCAGCCACACTCACTACACCTGTATGGGCCAACAGACTTTGTGTTATGGAAATGACTCAGGCCTCAGGATGTGTCAGGATTTATACACACACACACACACACACTTGCACCTACAAGATGACAATAACAAGTTGTTGTCCTCCATAGAGTGGAGTATCTATGATTATGAGCAAAATGACCTTATGACAACAGGGGTCTTGCCTGTATGGACAGAGGAGAGAGCAATGCTCAGGGCTGTAGGAGCTCTCTAGTCACTCCGAACCCATCAAGGGCCATCAGGGTTTCTTATCCCTCACACGCTCACTTTTGCAGCCCTTTGGAACTGAATTGTGCAGTTAAATGGTGACAGATATGCTGGTGGGTCAGACAGCTGGAAGTGACTGAGGGTCTGAGGTAGAGGTGGCCAAGTTGCCTGGGGTATCTGCCCAGCTGTCACCTTGGGCTGTGTGTTGGGAGATCCTGCCAGGCTCTTGGAGTGGCTCTACCAGCTCCCTGCCGCCCTAGAGAAGGAGCAGGGACTACCACAACAGCAGGTCACAGGCTCCAGGTGCTGGCACCCACAGCTTGGCATAGGCAGGGAGCAACGATGAGGATGGAACTGAAATTCAGCTGCTGAGCAGACAGAGGGGCCCCAGCAAGGCTCCTGGCAGGTCATGCACACAGGTGTGCCTTCATCAGCCTGGCACAACTGCAGGGCTGCACTGTGCCTGAGCTGGCCAGGAGCACTGGCTGGGATAAGAGGTGGCTGGGCTTCCTGGTGCCCGCGGGGCCCCATCATTAACAAACCAGCTGGAACTCAAGAACCTCACTCTGTAACCTGGTTAAAACAAATTGGTGACATGCTCAGTGTTGCAGAAGGAAGAAGTCACCACTCTGATTTGGTGGTGGGCTTAATCCTGCTAGAGCAGTTGTGCATGACATAAAAAACACCTGGAATACTTCAATGTCAGTAGAAATGCTGAAATACCCTGCCTGTAATCAGGTCCAACCTTTTTCCTGTGCCTCAGACACAATACATACAAAGTAACTATACAAAAGCCATATTACAGACACAGAAAATATAATTTCCTTTCAAGTGTGCCCCAAACCGTCCTCAATAATAAGATTACTATGGCACAAACCAGGGCGAGTAAAGGGTTCAGATGTGCCTGGAAAAATGTGTGTCAGACTGGCCACGCAGGTTTTCTGCACCAAGCAGGTAGAATATTGTGAAGAGCATCCTCATAACCAGCTCAGCTTCCCATTGGTAAGGATAATAGGGAAGAATGCTTTGGACTCTGAAGCTGTTCACTGTCACAGACCACTCATTCCCTATTCAAAGCAGGCTGGCTGCAGCCCCAGTGTAGCTGTGGGGAGAGGAAAAGATCTGCTTCTATATCAAATTACATCCCAGTGTCACGGGGCTAAGTACAAACTCTTCACTTCACCCGGCACCACACGTGCCCTTAACCTATCTCCACAGCTGGTGCAGACAGACAGGAATACAAATGGGATACATTTACCTTGCTGGCAGCTCTCAGCACTGCAGTATAGAAAGAAATTCGAGCTGGACACAGCAGGGGAGCTAAAACAAAAAACCTGGGTCTGCAAAGACTGCAGGCAACTTGGAAAAGGAACTATTAAGCAGATAGTAATTCCTATACTCTGTTGTAAATAGATACATATGAGGCAGGAACTGAAAAGATTCAGAACCATTTACCTAAATCTAAATACTTCCCAGTCTGGGATTTATCTCACATATAATATAGTTTTTTCCTCTTTCAAGAAAACAGTGAGTGAAGGATCTTGACAGGCACCTATTTTTTTCCTAGCTATATTAGTATCCTATGTGACTGCGTACTGCTTGACTAAGTTTAGGGGATGTGGGTCCTATCCTTACTGACTTCCCTTTACAACCTCTACAGTTTGACCTGTGGTACTTTCAGCTGGGAATTTTGCATTTAAAATGACAAAAAGCAGAAGTGAAGAAATATGTGTTCTCACTCTGGGAATAGAATTGTTTGTATAATGGAGTCAAATTTGTATGCTGCTTCCTACACATACAGATTTTGCTTCCATCTACACGTACCCCACATTCTGCTGTGTAAAGAAAGCAAGACCTTCTCAATCTTCTTTTTTTAATGCATGTTTAAAGCTCATGTTCCATAAATCTCTCCCTATTACAATAGAAATTTCACACAACGGCAATACAGAATATCACCCAGATATGTGTTTACATGAAGAAATAACAGAAGGTTTACAGACTATGACATATACAATTAAAAAAGCTGTCATAGGCATAAACGAGATCTGGATTAATAACCTTACTTTAATATCAAATTTTAAGTTTCTACCATGCTCCAATGAAACTGCTGGAATGATTTATAAAAATCATAAATAATGTTTAAAGTGGAACAAGTGCATCATAACTGGTTCTCTGATCTGCTTATGACCTACTCATTTATTTATTATTTTTTTTAAAGTAACAGCATTAGAGAAAAAACCACAAAACCTTGAGAAAGTTTTAAATATAAGAAACAAATCTCTATAATGTAAATGAATTGACAGCATTACCTTTAGGTGCTTCTAGTGATTATGATTAAAGTTATGTTCAGTGCTATATTTCAAAGAAAATAATTAAGATCCTCGAGAAAACCTGCATATATCTAATAGCTGTCAACCCTAATTGTAAAAACAGAAAGAGAAATATAAATTATCCCAAAGACCTTTCTCCTCAAATATCATAGCCATTACGGCATTGTCACTTCAGCCTACAAAGAACCCTTCAGCTGAAGAAATTAAGAACAGGAGCAGCGAGAAGCATCTCACTATATGAGTTAATACAGATTAACTTGTTTCCTGTGCTTCTTGTTTCATCATGCAAGATTCACTGTGAGTTTCTGTTGCCCCTCTTCCCTCAGTTTCTTTAACTGCACCTCCTTCTGCAAGAAAAGAGGTGTACAAAGAAATAAATCTGAGGAGCTGTATTTACTTCTGCAAAAAAATGTAGAAAGCTTTGAGAACATTGAAAATGAGGACTGAATCACAAAAGAAGATCATAGGGTAGTTTCATGCTGGTAGAAAAGTATGTGACAAAACAGAATATGAACAGACAGATGAATAATTTGGGGCAAGGGTCCTCAGAAATAAAAGTAAATGCATGTTGCTTGTAAAGCTGACTGTAACTAGATTTTCTGAGCTAAGCATACAAGGCATATATCGGCAATGAGGGCTGAAAAGACACCGTTACACTTTTCCCCACATTGCAGCATTCCCTATGCTACTCTGTCATCTAAAAACTAAGTCCAGGCTGGTACCAGAATCATTATTTCTCATCTACCAAGTAACAGTCTCAAAATATGCTAACATACAGGGGCAGCATTCCTATGCAGTGACAATTTCTCACATCTCCACTGTTAAAAGATGACTCCTCCTATACACTTGATCCCCAGAGAGTTTGCCTTTGTATAGAAGTTAGATGTTTCAGTACTTCAAAAGAGTAGTCTGACATTAGCAGAAGTGTCACATTGTGGCAGAGCTATTTTTGCACTACCTACACTAGGGCTGTCTCCTGGCATCAGCAGGAGATCTGACAAAGAGCTGCTGAACATGACTGTATCAGGGTAAAATTGAAAAATGAAGTATATGAGGGTAAAGTGATACAGGAAAGATTGGATGCACTGTACAAAACCAAATAATCCCTATAAGGAGCTCTTTAAGAATTAAAATAGAAATTATTCTAAATATCATGGAAATATGTAGGACAAAAAATACGAGCAACACAAATAGGTATAGTTTAAGTAAGAATGACTAACGTGTGAGAAAAGTTGTTAAAGTGATGAAACAAGTACCAGCAAAACAAAATGTAAAAATGTGTGGAAGTAAAACATGAATAATCATAAGTATTGCTTAAAAGCCTAGTAATAGCTCAGGTAAGGATGCTGACATTATGCCAATAGTGTTAGCAAAAAATCCCACTGTGACCGTGTTATCTAGTAATTAATTTCCAATGTTAGTGTCAGAAGTATGATAAGAAAAGAATCATTTTTTGAAATGATAAAAGTAATAAAAAGGATTCCAGATGGACTTCCAAGAAGCCTAATTCAAAGGCCCTGTCCTGAGCACTGTGGACAGTGATGTTTTCTGGCTGCCCAGATGCAGAGAGTTGTCCAGTCTTCTGCTGTACTCCAGCCTCTCAATCCTCGTCTTGAAAGTAGTTTACAACAAAAGGGATTCTCACTGACTACTGTATCTCCACTTCTGACATTCAATAATTAAATATATGCTTTGGCCAGACGTTTCCAGTTGTACCACAGGCTGCATGCCTGACAAAACCTGCAAAGCTACTGTCTAAGCAAAAAAGTTTACATGCTTCTCATGTGAGCTGCATAGAGTTTACTTTGTAGCTCACTAAGAACACAAAACATGGACATTCATCATGACTGTTGTTTCTCAGGCCTCCAAGGAACAGCCAGTTATATGAACACCAGATGGACTGCTTTGTTGACAGAATTCACTGTTAATAGACAGTGGAGAAGACTAAGAAAGTAG
Source organism: Hylia prasina (assembly GCA_013397195.1). NCBI lineage: Eukaryota > Metazoa > Chordata > Aves > Passeriformes > Sylviidae > Hylia > Hylia prasina. The sequence continues at coordinate 125,593 of VYXD01003042.1, read as the reverse complement.
TCCATTTATAATAAAATACTGCTGCCAACAGGTCACAGCACAGTGAAGATGCTGTGTCAGGACACAGTTACTGCAAGTAGTCCTTTTAAAAAAATAGACTAGCACCCTATGACTAACAAAAGCTGCCTGCATTTATTTTTATTCTTATTCACTTTTATCCTTGGAGTGGCTTTGATTCAGTGAATTTCTCTAGAGGAAAAAGAAAAAGGCTTAGTAACTATGAATTGGAATTGCTCTAGAAATACTACCATACACTTTCTTAGAATTATCAAAAAATAATACCCTGTATATTATGTGAGTCACTAAAAAGTATTTTAAAAGAATGCATCATAAGCAAAAATGTCAGATTTTGACCAAGAGATTGCTTAATCAATTGAATATTTTAAAAGAATTAATGGAATAAATTAACTATTATGATCAAATGTGATTCATGTAGCTTTTGAAGACTAGGAAAACAAATTAAATTTTAAATCTGTTTTAACCAACAGACTTAAAGATTTATGTCGAAATGCAATACAAATTCTACAGAATATAATCTGGAGACCTAAGCAACAGTTCGTTTGGAGCACAAAGCACAAATAAGTCAGGCTACTAAATCATAATTTATGAATGAAGCTACAGACTCTACACATGTAGAGAAAAAAAAGATTAAAACCTGCATAGGCAACTCTTCCAGGGACAGCTCTGCTATTTTATTTTCATCAATGATTTTTATCATTTCTTAAAGACAAATGTATTTTCAAAATCGTACATTGTTAAGTTTCCTATTTAGCTTTATGGTTAATTATGTAATTATCATCAATATTTTTAGCTGTTCTTTGTTGGAATAATAAATGTGTCATCCAAATAGTAATATTCTGTTTCTCTGGGGATTAGTTAATACTTCTGCTTACAAAGGCAATTGTTAATTGTTTTTAATTTACAGGAGTAACTTAAAATAGCATGAGCATCTTTATGCTTCTAGGAAGTGAGATGGAATAATGTGAGCTTAAATAAATCAACTCTTAGACAACTTAGAGATGTAAAATTACAGTCTCCAGTAAGCCTCAGTAAATCATACTGTACTAGCTACAGAATTTTCACATGCTTATTTCAAAATCAACAAATGCTAATTTTTAGTTTAACTAAAATGTAAAAATAAAATATTTGGTCGTATCTAGAGCTCTGTGAAATAACCAGTATGGATAAATATTTTGCCCTAAAAAAATCTTTAAAATTATAAATGTAATCTGATTTTCTACTAGTTTCTGTTCTATGTTAACACAGCAAGCCTTGCAAACTTCTTGATTCTTTTGATCAGGCAATCAATCCCTGCTTTTTCCTTTCTCCTTTTCCTCCCCATACACAAGCATTTTATATATTGTACTTAAAGGTGAATTGTTTTTTACCCTTTGAAAACTAGAAATAGTCTTACAATAGCATAAACAAGAAAATATGCAGAAAGTAACATACATTTTGAAGTGTCAAATCACTGATGTTAGTTGACATTGCTCTCAGCCAGTCAGCACTCTCCTGGGCTGTATAAAACTGAAGTATCCCAGTACTAACTCCATCGAGTGCCAGCACTTCAAATGCATTAGATCTGCAGTAAGAAGAAATATATCCGTAAAGGGAGATATGTCAGTTTTCTGAAACTGCCCAATATTCATCAGCATTCAAGTGATTTTTATGCCTTTTGACAAGTTTTTGAGTGTTTAATTTACCAATCAATAGAAAGGCAACAAAACCAAGGATAATAGGGCAGTACCAAGATACAATAAGTACTTTCCCTGTATCAAGATATACATGTGCTGATGATCATTTACCTCCCCTGGGTATACATATTGTGTTCATAATTATTGAACTTAAGGTAGTGTATTCAGGAAATATGCACTGAGTCTTTTTGGAAAAAAACCCTTTTTTAAAAAAACAAAATGCCAATTTTATTTATTGAAATTTGGCTTAATTTAGTAGGAATGTAAAAAGACTCAAAGCATTGTCTTCCCTAGCTTTCATTTCTTGGATTCCTAAACTTTTCTATGCAACATTCAAAGCAATGCTTATTTCAAGCACTTTTATGTCACAGAAATTTGAAAACTGTTCTTAGAAGTTTCTTCAAAAATTTTCCCTAAATAGTCTTCTCAAAACAGCATTGGCACAGGCTAATGTGCAATGGCATTTTATAACTTTTAATGCAACTTTTATGTGTTTATAGCAACTTTATTCTGCAAATACTAATGTTTTTCTTTCCTTACTGTCCGCAATAAGTTAGGCACTGTATATGTACCCCTGAAATCCCCTGCATCTGAATGGTGGTGAGATATGCTTTTTTAACTCTTAAGACTATACAATAGTAACAACAAAAGTTCATTAAGTAGTGTTACAGAAGTACACTGGTCTAAATTTTAAAAAAGTGACACGCAATAGTTACAGTAACTAAATTTCAGAAAGACAACCAGATTATTTAAATCCTTATGATTACCAGGAGAATTAGATTTTAGTTATATACTTTTGTGAAAGACAATTATAATTATCTCAATGATTGTACATATGTTTGTTTTGTGTATAAAATGGAGAATATCACTTCTACCTTCGACATTTATAAAGAAAAGAAAAGAAAGAAGAAAACCAACTACTGAATCAGAAAATTGCTCTATGAACTTGCTGAGTCTTCCTGGGGTTCTCTGATCTAAGGTGGAGACCTCTACTGCTTAACTGATGATGTACGTCAACATTCAAAATTACATATAGAGGTTAATGGGTAGTTAGTCATTCCTGACTTACCAAAAAAGTTATTAACCTAACCTTTGTCATTTGTAGGGAGTCTAATGATGAACATGAATACTGAACTCTATATACTTGCCAGAAAAGGTAATATAAAGTACCCATCATGCACAATATAAATAAGACAAAGTATCTGAATAGATATATATGAGATGCTTTCCTTTTAAAGGAGTTGTAAAACATTATATCTGCTGCTTGCAAAAATTAACATGCTTTGCCTGAAGACTTAGATATGTATCAGCTGATTGCCTGTTTTTCTTTATGATTGAATAATCACAGTAACTACTAAAACTTGATAGCAATGGTACAATTCTGTGTCACTTTCAATTCAGTAATCGCTTTCACCTCTTCAGAAAGAAAGGATTAAAAAAAATCCTTTCATTGTCTTCAAGTAAACTGAGTAAAATAATCACCTCCCAAGCATATTGTTCTTTTTACCTAAGGTTCTGACAAAGATCCCAACGGTGCTGTAATGAAATGACTTATGGTATTATCTCTTCAATATCCCACTGAGACAGTGAGAATCTGTCAGCCCTTATGCATTGATACACATTGGAGACTGGAAACAGACTTCATTTAATGCTGTGAGGAGAAGCCATTCACAATGCCCAGCTTAGATATCCTGTTCAAATATCAAAGCTAAGATGCTAGGATCTTTACACAGCAAGAGGACTGTCCAGAGCATTTAAGAGAGCCAAGCAATACTATGTGCTCTCCATGGGACCACAGGGCATCTAGATACTAACTCAGCTTCAGTAGACACACAAAGACCTGAATGCCTTATCCCAGTGGCATGAAGTTACATACGTGGCTGATGAAAGATCACAGAAGGGAACTCCTCAGCTTACAATTACGTAACCAAAATAGGAAATCAAAATCTAAAAAAACCCACAACTCTTTTATTATAACAATTACCAAATATTTTATCATTTGAAACATGGTGCTGGTGATAGAGTGGATTACACTAAAACTCCTGTTGTTCTTTATCTTATTAAAATATGGTGATCAATTACAGACAGTTAATAATATTCAGTATTCATCTAGAGATCTAACACTTCACTAAGAGGATATTTGCACAGAATCAAATAGGGTGTGAGGGATCCTGCAAGTCCTCTAGTCCAGCGTCCTCACTAACTTTCTTAAAATATAAATCTCTTCCACAGGAAGACCAAAACTAGACACAGAGGGAGCTTCCTCAGCTGTGGCCTCAGGAATGCAAGTAGAGGAGAAGAGATGAGAACAACCATTTGCCTTGACTTGTTGATTCTGCTATTGCTAACACAGCCCCTTTTATGGGACTTCATCACTGAACCTGTGCTCAGCTGACTCCTGCTCAGCGGGGAGTCTGTCAAGATCCCCAAGCCCTTCCTGCAGAGCTTGTTCCCTTGCTCCAGGACATCCTTTCTCAGAGCTCAGGAAGGTTTAAGGTTTCTGATGTGCCACTGGAGGTCACCTGGCACATGAGACTGAGATCTTTGGGGCACTGCTGGCCCCACTGAGCTGACTTGGCAGGAAGGTGGTTTTTCCCGAAAGCAGTTCAATCTAAATGACATAGGATAAAAAACAGCCAGGGCTTTTCAAAGTTTACATATGCCAGTCATGAAGTGACTGGTAGTAACACCCTGAATCTTAATCAACTTTACTATGATTATTTCATGCCTTTCAGTTACAAACATTTCTCTCTGAAGATCCCATAATATATTGATATTGTTCCATGTACCAGACTGTGTTCTGAAAAGCATAGTGTACACAAGGGCTACAGGTAAAAACAGATATCCCAACTGAAAATAAAAGCTTAACAAAATAAATCCTAAGGCTTTGGTTTTCAGTGAAACAATCAAAGCAAGCACCAAGATGGCACTGGAATTCATGAGAAAACAAATCCTACAGGTTTAAATGACATGCATTTCTCTCTGCCATTTCCTCAAAACAGAAGAAAGCACCTATTCCTGTTAGGTGTCAAGGAGGAACTTTCCATTTAATACCAAATAGTAAGTTTGAAAGGTTTCAAGATGTTAAAAAATTGCTGTAGGGTTTTTATTTTCTTTATTGATTTGGAATTTTTGGCTTTGTTGCCTTTTGGTTTTGGGTTTTTGTTTCTGAGGCCCTAAGAATTTTAAAACACAGACTGAGGAAATTGCTATATCTTCTATTACTGCAGCTATGCAACTAGAACAAGAAATGAATATTTACGTACTAGAAAATTTGTGTTGCACTGCCATCACATTTCTTATTTTGAGATTTTTCTCCCTATCTGTAACTTTGTTTCCTTCAAGCATTTCTGCTAAGGAGCATGAGGCACTGTTTTCCATACTCATGTCTTTCTATCTCACTTTCATGGTGAAATGATGATTAGATGTGCATTCCTGGTTTCTTTTGAAGTTTTTTATGGCATTAATTTCTTGTAATAAAATAAACATTTTCTTTGTGAGTATGGCAGTCAGAATAACAGATAAGCATCGGTAGACTTTAGGTTCTCTTGAAATTGACACCTTCAAACAAATACTATTAATTAATATTACTAAGGAAATTTTTCCATACAAACAGGTTGCTACTATAGAGGTGTTAAATCCAAAGACTTTTCTAAGATAAAAAGTGTTTTCAGTGTCAGCTGAAACGGGAAAAGATGAATTTTTACTTTACTGGAGGCTAAGAATTCCAGCAAAGCATATTTTTAGATTTTTAGTATCTGTGGCATGTGAAATCATCTCTCTTAGACTTTTATAAGTATTTTATGATATAGGTATTTTGACAAAATCTAGATGTATGTTTGACAGCATCTCTTTTTCTTTATTACCATGCTGATACAGACAGACATATTCGATCAGCTTTGCATCTTCTCAGGTCCTGAATCAGTATTCCCTCCTGTTTGTATGATTTGTTGATGTTTGAGTTAGTTTTTATAGCTTCTTTTACAATCTTTTCTTGTGGTTTGTTTATAGTACTACATAGCCCTCTTGCTAGAATGTTTACTTAAACTGAAGTTTTAAGGACTATGGGTAGATCTGAGTGGAAATTCTCCAAAAAGAAGGATCTGAATTACTTAATCTCTTTGAAATGTCATGTTAGAAGTAATGGGATTTTATATTGTAAATGTCACAGAACTTTGTATCTTACAAAATGTTTAAATGTGCATATATAACTGGACTATTAACAGAAACTACATAGCTCAGAAGATATCAAAGCATTAAACTTAAACTTGGACTGCATTTTATGTTTTTGGTTTTCGGGGGAACATTTTACTTCCAGTATTGTAACTTTTCTTTTCATTACAGCAAGCTAATAAAATAACAGAATTTACACAGACATTTATGCTTCTACAAATAGTTTCTAACTAATGTGTCAGAAAACTGTGAGGAAGCTCATTCTGGTTTCGTAACTCAGTGAGATTGTGCTTAATTCCTAGATGTTTTTCAAAACAGTTTATTCAATTTCTTTGTTTTTCATTTATCTAATTTAAGGCATTTTGTTAACTTACTGAAATGATAAATGGAAAATACCATTCTTCAGGAATAATCTGTTAAGAAACCAGTGAATGCACTAAAAAAAAATTAAAAATACACAATATTTTAGAGTAATTGCAATGGTCAGAATGCCAAGAAATAGAAAACAACACCTAAATCTAATTAGGTTGATTTGTAATTGGCATCATAGATACATGGGCTTATAGGTACTGGGCCTGAATTACTTTCATTCCACTCACTACTTCAGTCTTCCATATTCTAAATAAGCATTTCTTCTCCAGTCTCTAAACTAAATATCTTCAGGATGTTACAGCTATTGTACCCTTATGCAAAGCTCCAGTCAATACACTTTGTAAAAACTATTATACATTACTACCAGTACCAGCTTTAAGGACCAAAAATACTTATCTGCATTTTCTCAAATAACAATTCCATAACAAAAATGAAAGACTACAGTGCATGAACTACTCCACCTTCTAAAAGACTACCAATCTGTACTTTTCTATCTTAAAAAAACACCCCACCCCAAGCTATATTATGAACTCCAAATTCCTTTGAGTGAGAAAAACTTACTGATATTATTTCTCTGTTAAACTTACATCACATTTATTGACCAATTCAATTCTCAACAGTAAAAAAAAATGTGTCCATTGCCAATGAACAATTAAGAGTATTCACAGCACTAGCATTCTCACTACATTTATATTACCTAACTTCTTACAGAGAAAAATTACACTGATGGATTGGTGAGAAGTCTGGAATAGTAGAAACAGTCATGCTATATAATCAAGGCAATTGAGTAAAAAAGTTATGGAATTGCTAAGCAATCAAAAAGACTAATTAGCATGCTGCATATATAAGTATATTCAGATAGACTCCAATCATATCGACAATGCGAAATACACTAATTCAAGGTGATTTCAGTAGTGAATACAATGTTTAATCTTCCACTGAGAACAGAAAGGACATCTAGTATGTTTCTTGTCTTTCCTTTTTAATAATTTGAGGAAATTTTTTGCTTTTGTTTTGTGGTATTGATAAACCTATTTGACATGCCCAGTGTGCAGTATTTTCAGCCATTCCTTTACATGGAAGGAAATATCTATCCCATTCTCTCTTGTTTCTGTTAATACATGTGGTAGTAAGACAATATAAAATATATGAAAAAAATATTCTTGTGTCATTAAGTCAGTCTAAAGATTTCCTGTGAAAAATACAATAAAAAGTCAAGTGAAATGAAAAGCCAAAGGCAACAGCTTTCTCTTCATATGAACAACAAATAAGAATCAGAGATACATGTGCTCTTGGCCATCTCATGACACGAGAGTATGCCACTGAAAGTATGCCTCTTTTTTTTTTTTTTTTTTTTTTATTGGGCAAGCTANTTTTTTTTTTTTTAATTGGCAAAGCTACCAGAAAACTCAACTGAAGTACAGAAGAATTTAAACTGCACAGTTTAGCCATAAAGGAAATAATACAACCTAATCTGATTAGATTAGACCAGATTTGATGTAAGACACACTAAAAGTATACTACAGTCTAACAGACAACTCTATGTAAGGCATTTGTAATTAGAAAAATAATTTTGAGAAAAATGATGACATGCCATACATTGTAATATTTTGGTGGTTTTTTAAATAAAGACAACAAAAAGAGGGCCTTTAGTAAATATCTGACTCTACCCAACCTTATGAGAGACAAGTTTTTCTTGTTCCAAAGTTTCTTACACCACCAGAAAAAAAATGTTGAAAATATAAAACAATCTTGAATATCAGGGAGAAATAAAGTGAATGAGTTTAGAGGAAATATCCACACTGGCAGATGACAGTTTACCACATCAAAACAGCAGGAGTAGTTGAATTTACAGGTACTATACATTAGCTAAACAATACTATATATTTTTAAATATCTGAGTATACTAACAAAAGCATGGTAAGTTCTACCATAGCCAACTGCAAGAATTCCACAGGTGAAAAATATGTTTTTATGTCAGGGAAATGAAGGATTGAAGAAAGCAGAGCGTGCATTTCCTGTGAGTGCATAGCTGATCTTTAATAACCTTTCAAAAGCCAAAATATTTTACATAGTTAAAAAATTATGTCAAAAGCCAATGGACTATAGGAAATTTTTTGAAAGAAAGACTTGTATAGGCCTCTGTGAATTCAATTCAGGTAGTAAGTAGGGTAAAAGACCTTTCATACAGCCCATCTTGCTGAGGAGCAGGCACACAGCTGTGTATGTGACACTATAGACCATAGTTTCAATACCTCAACAACACTGACTTAAAAAGTCATCTGGCTGTTCTGATGCCAGAAGCATCAGTTAGTTTGCAAGACCAACTGAAGTAACTTAGAAGATAAAACATTACAAAGCATTGCAACAAAATACGGTTATGAAAAGAATGTGCAGGAGACAAATGTTACAAGTACGACAGACTCACAGACTCATGTAATACAGGAAAAACAACCCATGTATGCAAATAGGCTCCAAGTAAATATTCACAGTATGGTAAAATTAGGAAATTAGTCAGAAGGATCTGTGATCCATTCAGGGGAATGAATTCAGACTCACCCCAATGGCTTTAGATTGATGGTTGTAATGTAAAAGGGAACAGAGATGTGTAGATATGGTTGAAAGCAGGATTTTTATCTAGACTGATCAGAAGTTTTATTTCATGCAAAGCAGATACCTGATTTTAGAGAGCAATTACAGAAGACAAACATTGGCCACTATACATATATGAACACAGGGAAATGCGAAAAAAGGATACAAGTTGGAAAATAGTAAAAATACATACATGCATTTCACAGTATATGGTAAGAACAGTCTGGTGTCCCTCAGGAAAAAAAAAAACAAACACCTTTAGTAAGAATATAGGAAACACCTCATCCACAGTTAACCTCAAGGCAGTATCCCTTTAATGCTCATATAGCTGTTTCTGTTGGTTCACCAAAACAAGCAAGGAGCACTTACTTTAGAATTAAAATATCATGGGATGGCAGCAGGCTTTTTGGAATTATTTCATCTTCCGTCAGAGCGTATACAACAATAAAAAAAACCCACTAGTAATTAAGGAGTGGAATATGTACTAAATATATATGGGAGGAAGATACATCACAGGAGAATGTCTGTCTCTCCAAGACTCAAACTGAAAGCACTAAGTTCCTGAAATCTTACAAGAAAATTCTGTGATGGGTTGATCTTGGGCCAGCAGCCAAGCATCCACAATGCCATTCACTCCCCCAGCCCTCTCCAGAGGCACAGCAGAGAGAATACAAAACCCAAAAAACCTCATGAACTGAAAGGTAGTTGAGTAAGAAAACGGAAGAGGGAAAAAACCCAACTAACTAAATTACAGCAAAACAAGTGATGCAAAAGCAACCACTCACTATCTCTCACAAGCAAAATTATGTTCTGTCAGTCTCCAAGAATTGGCTTGCTCTCCCCAAACCCTCTCTGCTCAGTATCTTATTTATTTATTTTATTATACTGGGCAAAGATGTTACACAGCATGGAATATCCCTTTGGTGAATTTGGGTCACTGCTTGCACCTCCTCTCAACTTCTTGCCTACCCTGGGTCTACTTATTGGGGTCTGCCCTGGTCTGCAGGGGCAGACCAAGAAAAAGAGAAAGCCTTGATGGTATGTAAGCCCTGCTCAGCAGCAATCAAAATACTGCTGTGCTATTAATATTGCTTTAGTCACAAACCAAAATACAGCACCATATGGACTACTATAAAGAAGATAAGCTCCACCTCAGCCAGACCCAGTACAGCATATGAAGGTGTTTTACTTTGGAGAATTCTCAAAATTCACATGCTACTTTTTGGGAACTGAAATCCCTTGGGATTTCTCCATCTAATGTGTAAAGTGAAGGAGGAGTGAGCACAGGAGTGAAAGCACAGCACAGGAGTGAAAGTGCTTCAAACTGTCAGGGTGATAACAGAAGTCAGAGGTTTAAATGTTCTATCCTCTTCAATTTATCCTTTAGATTCTGGAATATTGATGATAAGTGGATACCTAAACAATAACACTGAGATTCGTTTACTTAATACATCAAACATCTAAGCCTTGAATGGTTGGAGGTCTGTGATAGATTGGACAAGGCTGGACAGCATAAACTTATCAGGTGAACTAGGGAGAAAGAAAGTGGATGAGACACTAAGTAAAAGAGAATTAAGAGTTCAAACAAAGTCTGTGGAAGAAGCTAAAACTCTTCTGGACAATTTATTATTTATTAAGGCTGCCAATGCCTTAGAAAACGAATTGCTGTAAGTTAAAGCAACATGTCTGTTCTACTAGGAAAATAATGCTTTTCAGGTCACTTTTAGGGAACAGGTATAAAATCTAGCATACATCAAGAAAGGTGTTCACATGAATTTCTGGTACCTCCTCATAGCAGGTGACCTGTATATTGATTCTTCAGTAGAGATTCCAATTATCTCTTCAATATATATTAAAGGTGAATAAATATAAGGCAACCCATAAAAACCATGGAAAACAGTGACAGCAAATGAACTCCTGTTCTGATACATATGGAGAACTGTGGACTGCTTGGCCCACAACTACTCTAGATTCGAGGCAGTTGAACCACAGAATGGTTTGCAGAAAAACTTATGTATGCTGCAATGGGTTAAATTTTCTCAAGCATATTATTTATTGAAGCTTTGTTACCACTTTTGCTTTCATATTTCCTGAAGCCCAGTAAAATAGCCTCTGACATCCTATTCCACAGTTACTTTATAAACCATTAGTTACGCCTCTGAGATGCAAAAAAAAATCTATGATAAAAAATACAATATTTTGTACCATGTACTTTGCCAAAATCTCATCAATATGAGTTTCTATAAGACAGGTACAGGCATATCTATATGACATGATAGCACAGGCATCATAATTATGCACTGTGTTATCATTTATAATGAAAAAGGAGAGTTAATTGACAATATTAGAATTGGGGAATATAGAAGTATCCTATAAGTGATACAGAAGGAAATGTAGTAGCTTCAAAATTCATGTAAAACCAGGATTAACCTTTTTACTAGCTGCTGATGCTAACTGAATTCCCAAGATACAACAGATTATAGAAAAATATTTGTAGGAGCTTTATCTTATCTTTGGTAATCACCATGCATACCATTAATCTTAAGAGAAGATGAACTGCATAGTTTTTAATAAGAAGAATTTCATATCTCCACACAATTCTTATAAAGCAAAAAATCCACAGCAAAACACTATGTACAGCTAACTAAGCCAGTGCTTCCCCTTTTAGATTACAAACCTTAATTTATCTGTTCCGGTTTTGTACCTCGAGATTCGAGCCATCGACAGAGGAACTGATAACGTGTCCAGCCAGCGCTTCTCGTATTTTGGTTCATTAGCTATGGGTGAAGAAGGTGAAGATGGAGCCTGTGCAGAATAAATGAGAAACAGTAGGAGAGCTTATAAGACAATACAGTGAAAAATGCATGAATATGCATCTCTGGCTCTGTTTGTCTCAGAAGTGAATAATCATCACAATAAAAGTATTCAAGAAACTCAGGATGGGGTAGAGAAATGAAAACTCATATGCTACCCATCTTGATACTTTGCTCTTGATGCAATTTCAGTATTACTTTAACATTAAACATATCTAAATTTTTGTTACTGTTAATAACTGCTACTAGAAAGGAAAGAGTTTTCAGTCATAAATGCCATGACTTTTTCTAACTGCAGCACAATATACATTTGTAGTTTAAATTAATTTGTTCTGTACAACTCTTCTGCATGCTTCCATCATCAGAGAAAAGGACAAAAATAATATCTTAATTAAATACATTAGTTTGTGCATTGTGACTTTTAGCTATTACACCATTTAACAGTAGATTTAAAATTCTGATTCCTGTGTTATCATACTATAGATGGATGACTTTTGAAATTTTATCTTTAAAGTCTTTCTTCAAATGCCTATCCTAGAAAGGCAAGAGTTGAGCATTTCACTCTTTTATGAAGATAGCAGTAAAATTTACACAAAGGTGGCTGAGAAAGATTCACAGACATACATATTTAGGTCAAAGTTAGGCATTTGTGCTGTTTCTGAAGCAAAATTTTTTATCCCCCACTATTTAGAGAACTTTCCAGTAGAGAACAGAGTTGAAAGTTAGTTATTTTTATATGAGCTATAAATAAGCACTGAGTAGTATTTATGAAAGCAAAGAAACCACAGAATGACTCAAATCCCATTCTGTTCTGCCCAGGTGTTCAAAAGCCATAAAACTTATTCAAAATAAAAAGCATTCTGAGAATTGTCTATTTCCTTTTCTTGCTCATAAGGATTTGGGATTATCTTTCCCCCTAAAGCTCCTCCGTACAGTCAACAAGGGCTGATCTTTCTATTTAGTTCTTTAAATAAATCAAAATAGTGAGTTTCACATTCTAAGAGGATGACTGAGACTTAGTGACTGAAGTACAATTTCCTAGTAAATGAAAAATTTGTAATGAAATTGCTGGAGTGGGTAACACTAAGGAATGTTTTAGACAGCAATCTTTTTGGTGACAGGCATTTCATTTAGAGCATTTGTTATACTTAGAACTATACGGCTTTCACCAGGACTGAGATGTCCTGGTGTTTTCACAGTATGAGTATTTCATAATCAAGTCCACAGACTAATTTTGTTTTATAAAATTAGATACAAAAGGCTAAGTTATATTTAAAATATAGAATAAATTCATTAGTATCACAATGAAGAATCTGACACATATTACAGAATTCTGCACAAACTAAAATAATTGACAGAACTCCATAAAATCTGAAGTTGAAAAGGATCAACATATTCTAACATCGTCTGGAAACCAGAATGTCTAAGAATAAAATAGAAGACAGCTTATTGCAGTCAAATATAAATACTTGATTATGATCACAATTTAAATCCAAGAATGAGAAAATAAAGGAACATAAAACTTCCTGCAACATCATCCATTGTTCCCACCCTCTAAACTCTCAAGATGCAGAAAACATCTAGACAATTTAAACATAAAACCCTGTATTTTTCTTGTGAACTATTAGCTGTACTTCTTTTATCAGGTTATTGAACAATATTTTCTAATATTCTAGGTAATTTAAGAGCATTTGGCAGCAAAAAAAAAAAGAGTAGGTCACACAGGCAATTTAATGTTTCCATTTGAGTCCTTGACACTTCAACCAAATGCTTCAGTAGGGTATCAGTGTAAAGAAAAAGTATCTCAATGCAAGTAAAAGTTAGAATTTTAGAAAATGTACATCACAGCTATTCATTAGTTTGAAGGAGAAGGGGGAAAAATAGCCAACACCACTTGGCCAACATTCTATTAATCCCAAAGCTATGAAACTGCAGCACAGAAATATTCATGTCAAAATGCTAAACTGTTAAAACTGCTGTAAACTCCTAAAGCAAATGGGTCTTCCCCAGACAATTTCAAAGATTTGATATTTGAAAAATATACTAGAAGGAGTAATTTATTTTTTTCCCACAGTTCCAAACTACTTAAATCTGCTGAAACCCTACTGCATGATCTGAACATTAATAGAAGAACAGCAAAAGGATATGAAAGGGTCTAACTAGTTTGAGTTTCAAATACGTATTTCTTATGAGCCCATATTCTACTAAGCAGTTTATGGTAGAGCATAAAGTTGGAATTATCCCTCTTCATCTTAAGGACAACCAGGGCATACATATGTCCATAAGACCGTTGCATAGAAACAAAATACTATCATAGGACCAGCAGATCATTTTGTTGTGTTTAACCTATAATCTATTAACAATTCAGTCTGAGATTCCTTGATATATACTCTTCAAAACACATGGATAAAAATAAAAAACTGAGAAGGNAACAAGAGAAAGAGCTGTGGAAGAAGTTCATTATACTGAATGAGAGATAAAAGAACTGCTAAAAATATAGTAAATAAATGTATAGCAATACACATGAAGAAAAACAATACTAACTTTTTCCATTGCTGTAATGGGATATGAACACTCAAATTTAGATCTTGAAGTTTAGATGTTTAACAGAATTGTTTTGAACAATTAGGTTAAAGATTCATTGGTCTGGAAAAGAAAATGACGAGAGAATTGTATGACTGAGGTATGTAAAAAGATAAATAAGAGAGAAAGGGGTTAAGAAACAGTGGTTCACTTGCCATTTTCACATAAGAAGCAGGGGTATTGATTAGAAGTAAAAGACAGTAAGATAAAAACGGAGAAAGAATGTGTTAATCTATATAACAAACTGGTTCAGGAAGCACCTATGTCAGAAGTCACCAGAGGTGCAGAAAATATTCCCTAGAAATAATTGTACATATTTCTACTATTCTTGCATTCTCTTGAGGGCATCTGCTGGGAACAAGCTTTTTGGCTGGATGGTTCTTGGTCTGACCCAGTGCAATGAGCTGGCTGACCTTCAAGGCATTTCTCCACTAAACAGCTGCTGCTGCTCATCTTGAAAACTCTTCCATCATTCTTCCACAACATTAAAATAGAGATCATCTCTGTAATCACAGCTTTTACGCTGCCAGTCATTTTACACCTTCAGCTTTCTGCTGAGGTCACCAACAATGTTGCAAATTAATGCCAATTTGCTTGTAACACCTGCCCATTAAGAAATGGACTGAACACAAAAATCTCATTTTTGATAGAACAGTGAACAAGAATCAAGTTTTAATGACACATAATCACTACCTATCTGGGACAGCTGTGTACTGTTGACCTGGAGGAGGGTCTGACTCTGTATCCCATTAGCAATCACTGACCTATGAATGACACTGTAGGCAACTGCTTTAGTGCTTTCTTAAACGGCTATATAACAACTCATTCTGGTGCAACCAAAAAAACCTTCCAAGTAGAATAAGTCCAGAACATCCTCCTCTAATGGTGAGATGTAATCAGACATGTCTCTATCATTAAGTTTCCACTAAGAAATAGGAAGGAAGGGAAAAGATCCCAGCTGTCAGGGACTATCAATTTTTCATCTTTTTGTGACTTATAATTTGTACAGTTTGGGAAACTCAGTTATTTTACGTTTCTTCTAAACTGTCATTGATTTTAAATCTCTGCAAGAAAAATATCACGTTGTCAGAAGAAAGTCTTTCTGAACCCTCTCTAGTAATCTAATTTCCAGTTACTGCTAGGGACCTATCTTGAAAACAGCCACAGTGATTTTACATTGATACAGTCTTTTCATTAAACATGGGCTTCAAGAAGGCTGAAGCTGGGTTAATTCACTTGGAATCACAAATACTCAGGGTCACATTACTCAGCATGATTAAGATTGGTTTTAAATGTATTTTTAATCTCATATTACAGTGTCTGCTTTGGAGAAAGGCAACTGATGCCTCATCTTTGGAAGTATCCAAGGCCATGCTGGAAGGGGCTTTGACCAGCAAACACCCTGAGTGCCATCACGCGGCACATGCAGGACAACCAGGTGATCAGGTACAACCATCATGGGTTTAGGGAAGGCAGGTCCTGTTTGACCAGCCCAATCTATTACAAGACCTAGTGGATGAGGGAAGGGCTGTGCATGTTACCTACGTGGACTTCAGTAAAGCTTTTGTTATTGCCTCCCACAGCATTCTCTTGGAAAAGCTGGCAGCTTCATGGCTGGGACAGGTGCACCCATCACTGGGTGAAAGCTGGCTGGATGACGGGGCCCAGAGAGTGCTGGTGGAATGAAGTTACATCCAGCTGGGAGCTGGTCACAAGTTGTGACCCCCAGGGCTCAGTATTTGGTCCAGTTCTGTTTAACATAATTGGTGATCTGGAGGAGAGGATCACCTTCAGTCAATTTGCAGAGGACACCAAGCAGGGTCGGAGTGTTGATCTGCTGGAGGGTACAAGGATCTGCCGAGGGATCTGGACAGACTTTATCCACTGTATGAGGTTCAACAAGGCCAAGTGCCAGGTCCTCCATGTGGGTGACTGTCCTAGGTTAAAAATATGTGTCCAAAGTATGTATTCTATCACCATCTTCATGAGCTGTTGAAACCAGGTGGGGCAGTGTTTCCCTTATCTTCTGCTAATGGCCCATCAATGCCTTGCCCTATGACTCATAGATAACTCCCTCTGGGAGCTGTCTCTGTTTAATGAGCCTTCATAGACCCATTACATGACTCATAGAATGATATCAGCCCATTGTGAGATGCTCCGCCCAGGGGGAGGAGCCAAGCATTCCCACTTGGATATAATCTTGGGTTTGGGACAGCATAAGCAGCCTTTTCTCCACTGGATTCACGGAGGACAAGAGCTACCAGACCTTTCTACAAGACCACTGCTTCGACAAGACCATTTCATCTGGACTGCTACTAACACCCTAACTAACAGGGTGTCAGGTTGTATTCTGACTCTGTCAGTGGTATTTTATACTATTGAATTTATTTTATTTTACTTTATTTTACTTCTTTTCTTTTGCTCTTATTAAATTGTACTTTTGACTTGGAGTCTCTCACTGGTTTTGCTTTCAAACCAGCACAGTGATGATGACCCCCTGCAGTGCCACAGGCTGGGGGAAGAGTCACTGGAAAGGTGGAAAAGGACCAGGGTGTGCCCATGTGGCTAAGACGGCCAATGGCTGGAGAAAAGGCAGATCTAGGGGGTCCTTTTTGCTCTCTACAACTGCCTGAAAGGAGGTTGCAGCCAAGTAGGGGTTGGTCTCTTCTCTCAACTAACAACTGATAGAACAAGAGGAAATGGCCTCAGTTGCACCAGGGGAGGTTTAGGTTGGGTATTAGGGAAAGCTTCTTCACAGAAAGGGTTCTCAAGTATTCTTGGTTAAGCTCAGGCTGGATTTGATGATATTAGAGGTCTTTTCCAACCTAAATGTGCTTATAATTGTACCATTTTATGAAATAAGAATCAAGCGTGATATTCATTACGGAAAAAAAAAAAAACCCTTTTACTGATAATTTGGAATTTATCCATTCTCTGCTTTAGAGGATTTAATATTTCAAAGTGCATCATTAAACCCTTGATCCTGTTCCCTAAACATATATTTCTACAAAGCACATGTAAGAGGTATGACTAATATTGATTGTCTTTGTTGACACTGGTTCAAAAAGAGATGATAATGATGCTGTTATTTACTTCTCAAAGTAATTTTTGCTGTTTCCATTTTAGAGAGCATTGCTCAGAATTTCTTAAAATAATATAAAATATATCTCTGTAAAATATGTATATGAAAATGGTAGCAACATTAATATATTTGATATTTATATATTGAGATATTTTCCTTGTAAAAACAACTCTGGGGCTTAAATTATAGAAACATAAAATCATAGGGTATCTCAAGTTGAAAGGGATCCATAAGGATCACTGAGTCCAAATCCCTGCTCCCTACCTAAAACTAAATCATATGACTAAGAGGGTCTTCAAGACATACCTTAGACTCTGAAATGCTAAAATAGCTTGGCATAGCTTCATTGCCTTAAGCTATAGCTGCAAACATTGGCCATTAAGTTTCAGTGGATTTCATGAAAATCTCTTAGATTAGAAAATACTAGCTTTTGTGCCAACTGGAATGCATTTTGAAAAAGCAATTACTAAAAATGTTTCAGCGTGCTCAAAAAACCCCACAAAACTTCAGTATGATATGCTTTCCAAATAGACAGGTTTGTCTTATATTTATTCTGAAAAAAAGAGAATTAGAGTTACATAACTTCTTGCAAAAACACCCAGCGACATTCAACTCAGAGTGAATTGGATGTTCTCTCTCTACAGTTTTCAGTCTGGTCTGTGATTGAAATGTATGTATATATACATATACAGGTAGGTTGATTTTCAGTGTATCAATGAACTGATCTGAACTATGTATGGCTGAGCATTTACTAAGACTTATTACAGGGACAGACAGAAAGCAGGGGCTTTATGTTGATTGGAGAAGAAAACACGACTGCTCCATTTAGCACTAAAAGAGTCTCACATTAGCTTGCTTTAATAGCTGAACAACACAAATACCAAATCTTTAGCCAGGAGTAGAGACATGGAAACTCTTGTGACACACAGCCAACAAAAAAAATTATGGTGATATCTGCTCTAAATAGGAGTCAGAGCTTTCAACTTGTCTCAGAATTCAGAGGGATTCAATTATGATATCAAAATATCTGGGCATTCCTTTGATGCAGCATGAATTCAGAAGAGGGTCTGTATTTATTTTTTTAATGGAATTCTTAGATGCAGGTGCACAATTCTGTGACAGTTTTAAGAAGACAGTAATTATCTGGTAAAGTATGCATCACTGAATCATTTAATAGATAAAGGCTTCTATAGAGGAAACATGCTCTTTCAGGTGAAGTGACAATTTGGACTTGTAATATGATGTCTTCAAAATTCACTGAAAGCAGCGCCTTTTAATTACACAGCTCTAGCTACAATATTTTAATTGACAGATGTTTAATTAAAAGGGAGGAAGGTGAAAAAGCATGTGAAAAACTCCTCCTTTCCTATCACAGAAAAGAAACAATTCTAATGCTGCATCAAATACATGTTTTTGAAATATAATGATTGCTCTGTAAAACATTTAATTATTTTTAATTAATGTATGAGTTTACAGACACTGAGCACCTATATATGATGTTTACATAGAGCCTGTATAGCAGTATGTGTTAGGGACTTACACTGCCTTATTCACTGCAATAGCTATGCATTTAAATCAATTTGATTACTATTCCACCAGTGAGGAACAAATTAAAACCTTTTCAATTACATAAATTTCTCAAGAGGTGATTTACAATGGAAATATTAATGAATATTTCATTACATCTGTGCTGCTAGGTGCTAGTACATTATTATTTTTTTAATGAACCAATGGGGTACAAGCCTGAGTAAGATATTTTTAGAGAATACATATGGACTATTTGTCAGAATCTTGCATCTTTTTCTTTGTTTCCCTTGAGCTAGTATATAATTGGTTTCTGAGTAACCTCAACAACCTTGCCTGGAACACCTTTCCAGATATATTCTTCCTTTGGGGGTAGGGGACAGGGGCCAGAATAGTTTATATTAAATCTCAGCACAAAAAGTAGAAAGTAATTATGACTCCTCAAAAACTACAATAGCACTCAGAAATCAAAACCCAACATTCAATGTATATAAGGAAAAGATACAATGTTGAGACCATTATAGTTTTACACTATAAATGCAAGTGTACCCAAACTTCAGATGTTAGACACAACTTTGGGCAGCCTTTTATATCCCCAAATGGGCCATGCTGTCCTTGCTTAGAAAAATTAGCTCAAGGTTAGGGAAACTCTTTGAACTTCACACAGTCTGCACACCCCTCAGGACAAATCTGAGCCTTGACTCTTGCTTCCCTCTGAGATCAGTGTCAATTTGTTGCCAGAGCTTGTGGAAAAACACTGGATGCAACTCAGTGGGAAAACCTGTTACCTCAGTTTTACTATCAGTTTTCTTTATAAGCCACATACACACCCACCTGAACTGCCAGGGTTCATCTGTGCTAACATCAAATTTACAAACATTTTTCTTTTTGCTGCTGTTGCAAACTCAAAATGAGGCAATTCATAAGAACTGTAAAAAACAGTGTATTCACATGCAAGGGCTTAAGAACTAAACCACATACCTAACAAACTGGGAAATTTCTGTGCAGAAGAAATGATCAACCTGATCAATCAAATATTAAATACTAGAAGAAATAACTCTGCTGAAAGGATTAGCAGTGACTGTGGGCATTAATAAAAGTAAAGGATAAGGCTTTTAAAGATACGTTTTATTCACTTCATTAATGTCATAGTGAAAGTCCCAATCAACTCTAATTCCAATTAGCAAAACACAGCACTTCTGTACAGCTACGTCTAAACAAACATTTCAATCCAAAAGATTTTCCTTACAATTCTATTGCAGTGAAGTAGGAAGGTGTTATTTAAAATTTTCTTCCAGTTTCTATTTGCTATGATTTCTGAGATGTATAATCAGATAAGAAAACCTGGATTATTTTTCACTGAGGTGGAAAAGGGATAGTCACTTCATATTTTGTTAATTGAGAAAAACTTACTTGCAGAGTGTTTATCTCATTTCATAAACATCTTCAACACAGTAGCAGTCCAAACTATTTAAGTGCAGATGGCTGCGTTCATCTGTTTTACCCTTATCTTCAGCCAAAAACGGAAAACATGATGATTACTTTCATGAGAGTAACCACTGTGTACCTCTAAGTGATATATTTTTTGAATTTATTACATTATTAATTTTATTAATTTACATTGCCAAATAATACACTGTGAACTGAAAGTCAATTCAAAGTTACCTCTTTTTCACACCCCATGAGAAAAATCATGGATTTTCAGATCAAGAGTTGGCAGAAGCAATCAGTATCACACATGAAATCATTATAATAGAAAAGGTATTGAGCTGAAACCCTGAAGTTTCTCTTCTTAAAGCAACCTACACAATGACAAAAACTAAAAAAGAATAAAATAAACTTTAAGAATGGTCAGTAGGGTGTTTGTACTAAAATGGAAGACATTACAGAAATATTCAAAAAAAGCAAAAGTATTGAAGCTTTCATATGCAAGGCATCCATTCAATCTCAATTCAGTGTTCTGGTCATACATTCCCCTAAAGTATCCATCAGAATGGATTTTACTCTCAGAATAAGCGTGTCCACCTCCCTGTCTTGAATCCTCTTCCC
Source organism: Hylia prasina (assembly GCA_013397195.1). Taxonomy (NCBI): domain Eukaryota; kingdom Metazoa; phylum Chordata; class Aves; order Passeriformes; family Sylviidae; genus Hylia; species Hylia prasina. Next base: position 104,711 of record VYXD01003042.1, on the reverse strand, counting down.
TTTTTGCTGCTTAGTGTTCGGGATGGAGTTGCATCATTCTCTCACTCTGGAATTAGGACTGCCATAGACCTTAAAGATGAAGTGTTCTACTGGTCCTATCAAGAGCTGACCATTTGTACTTTTTTCTTTTTAAAAAACTTGATGTTGAAGTAGGCAATGTCTTTATTAAAGAAAAACTGTTTAATTTAGCAGATGAAACAAAGGTATCAAGGAAGAATATTTTAGCAACTTAGCAATTTAGAAAAATGTAAGTGCCTGTTTAGCTTCATCTAACCAACCAAACTTAACATACACTACCAAAATTAAACTAAGAGTTCTTAAATTACACAAACCCACAGAAAGTAAGTTTACTCTGGTCTCACTTCACTTGTCAGAACATAATTTTTAGACAATTCCGGGAAGCTGGAATCTCAAACAAATGAGAACCTACTATATTCTACCTTTGTGTTGCAGCAGCCCTCTTGTTAGAGGCCAGAAATGAGCTGAGACATAGTCTTCTAGTTTATCATAGCATGGAAAGGGTCCTGGTTTATTCCTCTTTACAGATCAGCCATCCTGATTCCAACTATTCACTGACTCTGGCTGCAGCAAGCTCCTACTGTACGTTTCCCTTGCAGCCCCTGACTGTTGGTTATTTCCTGCTAAACTCTGACTGCAGGTATTGGTTTGCAGACTCTGACTGCAGGCTTTTACCTAGCTAGACTGTGACAGCAGGTTCCAACAACAGGCTCTAACTGACCCAGACCGACCTCACAGCAGTGATTCTCTATTCCTCAAGGCTCCTACTCCTTCATGATTCTCCTCTTACCAGGTAACCCACTCCCTTTTGTTATACTTATCTTTATTGGCTACAGCTGTGTCTCATCAAGGGCAAGGCTGTATTGGGTAATTAACACAGCTGCTACTTATCAGGGGTGGGATCATCTCTATTTCCTTCTCCTACACCTTTGCATTGTAACTGTTGTATTATCCCATGGTGTCTTAAACAGTAATTTGTTTTATTTACAATATTTTTTTCCCACCACTAATTTCTCCAGGGAGCTGGCCTGGCTCTTTAGGATATTTGGACATGTAGTAGGATATCACTACAGCACCTTCTTCATTGTTTTAGAGTTAGAACTCTCCAGGTAAACAATCTGTACTCAGTAGCCTTGAGACAACCTCCTTTCTATGTTTCATGTTCCCCTCTGGAAGTTTATATTGTGTTCAATAAACCACTTATAAGGTACAGATGAATGTGACTGCCACTGTCAACCCCTGTAGCATTTGAGCACAGTGCTCAAGTTCAAAATAATTAGGTGTGAAGAGAGCACTTCAGCTTATTTCTCTGGGTTTCAGAGAACCACGTTAAAGTGCTGTACTGCAAACTGCTCTTATATTATAAAAGATGTATATAAAACCTGAATATGGTATCACATCACATACAACAGATGATTCACAGTAGAGGTGACAGATAGGTCTAACAGAGGCAAGACAGCACCAGAACTGAAAATGATACAATCATATTAGGCAGTCAGAACTTGCTGCTAAGATGGCCAAACTACTGCCTCTATGATACAAGCCATCTGTAGTGCCTCAGTATTGTTTTTCAGAAGACATCCAAAATGACAGTTTGGTAAAACTAGTGTAACAGTAATTCCTTAGCTCTCATTCCTGTCATTTCCTTTACATGGTGTCCGTTTTGCAGTAGAATTTCCACTTATAAATACAGGTGCATTGTCTATTATGGCATGGGCCTGTTTGTGGTTAGGAAGGTAAACTGCAACACAAACTTGCAAGATGCAGTGCTCAAAGTGAGTCATCCCTACCAGGGTGATATAAAAACAGGATTCAAACATCATTAGCCTTATTAGGCAATAGCATTACAGGAATATCAGTTCTGCTTTTTTATGGTAGTTGAATCACATTCATGACCACGTTTCAAGATATGATCACAGTTCAGTTACACTCACAGCTTAGTTCGAGAAAAGTTTGACCATACAGTTCATCGTCTCAAAATCCAGTTAATCCTGCTCAAAATGCTTAGAGCCTTGCTTTTGAATTTCACAATAAGATTCTAGCAATTTTTAATTTTGTTTTCTGTGAAGGGAGATCATGACTTTTACAATCTATGATGTAGATCTATTTATTCCACTTCTAGGTCATAGTGTCTGTTGTATACATAGCTCTCCACGTGAGTTTATGTCAGGCTTCAGAAAAATTAAGTGGTGTATAAAATCAACCTAGTACCCTACTATTAAACCTTTTTTAATTTCTGTTTTTCTGTTTATATTTCAAGCCTGTACTCAGTCTTTTGTGTGCTATCTTGGCAACTAACTCTAAATTAGTCTGTTACAAGTCTACAAAACTCCAGCCACTTATTTATATTTTTATAATACAAGAAGTTCAAAGTATGAAATTCCCAAAGTAGTCATAATGGTTATTAAAAATTATCACAACACACTCCTTCTAGCATTTAGTAGGCACTAATTTACTAAAATGTGCTAATGCAGTCACTGGTCGTAGCCTTTTTCTTATAATGTAAGCACTTTGCAGAAAGGACTTTCTTTGCCTGCAGAGAACCTGGTAGACAGATGTTGCAGACTGTTGTATCCTAAGGTTTGGATTCTTTAGTAAGACAACAGTATAAGGCAGTTCAAGGTCATAATCATCTGGATAACTGCAAACAAATAAACATGAAACCTTTTGTATCTATGATCAGCTTGGACACCAAACACTTAGGTACAGGTACCAGCACAGAAAAGCAAATTTCTATTTATTTATCTATCTATGGTACATAATGCCTTTATATTATCATATATGAATGATATGAAATTATATTTTTAGCAGATGAAAACAAACTTTAAGGAGTAGTATAGAGAGACAGTGCTCAAGGAAGTGCAAAGCTTGAGAGAATTACAATCAGCATCAGAAAAAGATATCACTGTCTGAGAAGAAAAGGAAAAATGGGAGAAGCCTTTTGTCCATTCAGTGAGTATTCTTTCTGTATAATTTAATATCCAACAGAAAGACTAGAGCTGAGATTTGTTAGCTGTCAAACAGCTTTTGAGCATGAAGGTCCACATCCTTGTACAGCTAGTATTTACATCTTCAATCTTCATTAATAAAAGGACAGCACTATTGCTTACTAAGGCATCCTAGGCATCCTATCTTCTTTGGTGACTACCATTTTTCATGGAGAAAGGAATATCTTTTCTTTCCCCACAATGCTGCAATTAATTCAATCACAATTGTTCACTGCAGAAAAAAGAACTGAATATCCTCTGGGTTAAAGAAAGAGACATGTTTTCCCTCTCACTTCTTTCTCTTTTTCTCCCTATCTTTCCTATTAAAAAAAGTTTGCTTCAAGAGTTCAACTTTACATTATTTTCTTAATTCCACCTGCATTCCAGCATCTCCAGCTGGATTAAATCCAACAATATAATGCTACAATTCAACAAAGCATGACAAAAGCTCACATGAATTCATGTCCTAACAACGAATAAATCTTACGTGTGTTCGCTCTTCCAAGCTTCTCAGCTGTCTCAGAGTAAAAACCTAGTAGTTCAGGGCCATGTGTTGAGGACTTTGTAAGTAGAGAATTTTACAGTATAAGCACTTAAAAAATCAATCAAAACAAACAACAAGAAGAACAAAACTAGGGTGGTCTTACTCTAGCATTTTGAAGCCCAAAATGGGAAGAACTTACAGAGCTTACACGCACCGTGTTAGTTGAGTTTCCATTTAAATGTAAGCCACTGTCAAAGAGAGGTGATGAAGTTCCACTGCTGTGATCACTGGATGGTCCAGGGGAACCTGGAAATCAAATCAAGAAAAATAACTGCTGATAAAATATATATGTACATATCAGACAATATCTATTCCAGCAGTAAAACACAGGAATAATTTTTAATATAATTCATCAAAGCAAGACAGAAATACTACTTGTATTTTAGAAAGACAGATATTAAATATCCATATGCTATACTTAATTCTAGAAAGAAAAAAGGTATCTAGATCTCATCTGAGAGGGGCTGTGCTCATGGGATCTATTTGTATGCTTAAACCTTTTTTCACTGAGAATGAGATATTCAAAACCAGGTAACAAGTTCAGTTACACAAAATGCATTTAATAATTTAAAGATGAATTTTCTATCAAGACTTGTAAATCTCACCTTAGAGTATAACTACGGACTGCAGTTAATAAACAAGGCAAGTACTAGCTGCCTAACACTTTATTATTGGATATATCTTTTCCTTAAAATGCAATTATTTTTAAGAAAGATGTTCCTTTTCAAATTCAGAAATTGAAAGCAATCACCCTGAATTGCTGATACTATGTCAATATTCTAAGACTACATAGTTATAGTCTTTAAAATATCTCTCCTTTTAGCAGTTATGCATCATGATCCTACTTTAGTAGTGAAAAGTGACTCCAGGAATGCTTAATACTTTCACAATATATAATAATGGAAACAGCACAAAGTTACATTATTGTGCAATTTCTGCTTAAATGTAAGATGTTAACAAATAGCACTAATAATATACAATCACTGTCAGACAGCACTTGGTCTTATCAATAGTGCACATACAATCAATTGCACAGCACTATATTATTCATCATCACTGAAAACTCATTTATCCATCTGAAGAATTCACCTGAAATTGCCTGTAAATCATTTCACATTAATAAGTCTGTCAAGTCTAACAACACAGAAGTCAAAAAGCCACTCTTAGTCATATATTTTTGTATGTATCTTTTCCATATATCTGGAAGATTTAACAAAATGCAACTTAATTCAACTAAAGCCATTTTCTCCATTACAGACCTGTCAGTTCAATGCTGTGGTCTCAGAATTATAGCCTGAATTCTGGAGTTTCAGCATGTTTTTGTTTGCAGTCCTTTCTGTACAGTATTAGGTCATGTCAGCAGAAAGAGTCATTATGCTTTGCTCCTATGGGTCTAAACCAAGCACTGACTCTAGTAACTACAACATTTTGTAGTTCCTATATATATACAGTAGCCACAAAAATTTATCTTCATAGTTGTAGACAACTACAACTTGATGGAACAGAAGATTTCTAATTTTTTAATTAAAAATAAACCACAAAAACAAAAACCCAGAAAACTTGGCATTAAATTCTTCACTGAAGAGTCTGCCTGCTGGGAAATCTGTCTCCCACAGTAGATAACTATCACATGTTCATGAATCATTTAAATTCTGAAAGTGGAATTATCCCACTTACTCAGCAGTTTGAGCATGCCAAAAGACATGAGTTCAGGTATTTACAAATCTTTAAATCCAGGTTTTTACCATAACACAGAATACTACATTAGAATAATTGACTATTTTTAAGTAGAGAAAACTTACATCCATCACATGGGAAAGCTAGGAATAAAAGGTTAAGAAAGAAATTTCCCTCTTCTCACAGTGCCCCAACAGATTCACTTTTCTCCAATTTTCTGTGTATTCCTAGCTACAGACTGTCTTAGGCCATGCCACCTCAATCACTTGAGTGCAAACAAGTTCACAAGTCTTTTAGTTTTTCCCCTGCTGTTTCTGCCTCACTTATTCATGGACTACTCCTTCAAGACCTCATTCAGCATTTTAGAAGTTCCCATTGCAAATGCTCAGCTACTTTTATGGAAGGTGCAGTGCTCTCATCTCTCCAAGGAACTCTGTTTGCCTTACCACATGGCAGCCCTAGAGCAAACAGTGCTGTTCCTCCCTGTTCTTAGAACAAAACACAAAATGATCATATACTACTGGCTACTGCAGCCCTTGCCTAAGTAGATGACACTCCAAATCAAGTGTAAGGTACCAGTCCAAACTCTTGAACTCTTCAAGAAAAATTATCATTTTATGTTAAACAAAACATCTGCTACAGGTAACTCCTCACTCCATAGCCATAATCACGGAAATCATAGAATATTGCAAGTTAGAAGGGACCCACAAGGACCTTTGAGCCCAACTCAAAGTGAATAGCCCGTAAAGGGAATAAACCAACAACCTTGGTGTTACTTAGCACCAGCTGAGCTACAGCATCCTGCTGGGTACTGATGCTATGAAAAGTGGCATTTGCTATGTTGTGAAGTTTCCAGCAATTGTTACAGCCTCGATGTGTGATCCCACCCAAATCATAGACAATCAGCCTAAGAGAAATGCAAATCTACCCTATGATAGGCATCACCTGTTTAATTTGCTCATTCTCAGCTTTGGCATTCTTGTTCATTTGGGAAGATTGGGTGAGCAAGGATCCTGTGGGAGAGGAAAAGATCTCTGCCTGATCTTTACTTGAGCAATAGCTGAGTATGTTCAGAGGAAAAAAAACAATAAGACTGACAAAAATAAGACTGACGTTACTGAATGATACTGGAGACCTCTTGTATATAAATAAAAAGTTGTATCTTGAACTTGCTGATTATGGCATAGACAACCTCCAAAAGACAAAAATTCCATTCCAGAACAACCACAAAATTAAAATCAAAGGAAACACTGTTTTTTTTTTTTAATTACACTGTAAGCTTTGCAAATTCAGAATATTCTGATCAAACTATCAAATAGAAAAATTTTGAAAAGAGTGTGTTTTAACAGAAAATGTCCTGAGGACTTTTCCCAGCAGCAGTGAATCTTACTTAAATGGGTTTGAACTGATGGTAATGAACTGAGATCCAGAGAACCATTAATGACAACACCCAAGAGTTGTTTCCATAATTATTCTGTAACAGGCTAACAGCCTAATAGCCAATTTTAACTTTCTGACCCATCTCAAAAATCCAAAATTCCTCTTCTTGGTTTCAAGAAAGACAAATCTATCTTCTCTCTAGCTGACAAAGAGAAAGCCACAGCCATGGGATGAGGAATCATCTTTGCTATGGAGCTACACAACCCAATGAAGCAGACCTTATTGGTCCATAACAATTCTGATGGTAACAATTGTGATCCAGGCCTGATCGTTGTCCTATGTAAAATTCTGCCAAACATTCTGCAATACTTTATAAAATTGCCAATCAAAGAAATAACTGTAGCAGAGAATATTTGTTGGAATTATTTCATTTACTATTATGGACAGTCTTTTAATAGTCTTTTAAGTACTAAGTGTCCCAGACAGCTGTGAAAGAGACAAGGATCAATACTGGCATATCACCCTTGATTCAGCTGCCTCCAGGAAACACAGAAACAAGCAGTCCTTGTCTCATCTTTAAGTGATACTTAATCAGTATCCACTAATAAACCTATGCCAAATTCCATACTTTTTGTTGGCAATAATGAAGGAGTAAAACAGATAGAAAAATGTTGTGAGAACTGTATGACATCTTGTGCTTTTGCCATGACATGAGATGGTGTCGGGAAGGGATACATACAAGAAGGAGGCTGGGGAGGCAGATGCTGCTCCTGATGTTGTGCTCATAATGATGGTATGGGTTAATGGGAAGAGGCAGTATGATTGCATGCAGTTGAAGTGAATATACAACAGCATTAAAACTGCCAGCACAGCAGCTGGTCTGATCAAATGCTGGAAGGGACCAAATGCCTGAGTCTTCTGGGACACCACGAGAGGCCAAGATACTTCAGAACTATGCATGTATGCACTTAAATCCTGCCTGCACTGTGATTTGGAAATTTTTTTATTGCATAATGGAATTGCTATTTAGCTTTTTATATGTGTCACTGATACTTCATGACTGGAATTCCCTTTTGTGGCATGGACTTGTGAAAAGATCTCCTTGAAATGGGGTGTTATTCTTCGTAACTCCATTATTATACTCTGCAACTCCAGTTTATTTATTGTCTTATATCAGAACTATTTTCCATAATTTTATCCACCTTATTTGTTTATTTTCTCACCACAAGAATGAATATTTATAGCAAGCCATTTACCAAAGATTGCTTGACTCATAGACCTTGGTTTCAACCTCTATTGGATGGCTACACAGAACATTCTAGAGAGGCATATGTAAGTTCTTATGGATGTCCAGGTTCATTTCAGAAGGGTCTGATCATACCTAGCAAGTTATTTTTTTGAGCATGTGATATAAGGTGATGGTATAAGGCTGGGATCATGCATAGAACTAGGCAGAGTAGTATAATGGTTGCCAAAAATTTCCTCATGCTCTGCATAAAGGAATCAAGTCTAATAAGCTGCCCAAAATAAGCAGTTTGTACACAAGATATCTCATTTCAGAAGCACTGCTGTGTTCCTTGATAGTTTGGTAGCTTGTCTAAAATGGCACTATCTTTCCTACTCCAGAAAAGGTTTTCTTTGAACAACAGCAATCATGGGCAGACCACAAATACTGCTAGCTGGTCACATTGAGAGGGGAGATGGCCTCCCTGATGATCACTGCTTTCTCTTTCCAGAAATTGCACTTCATGGAAGCAGTGCCATGATCTCAGCCTCCCAGACAGGAATGCTGCAGTATCTCCTGGTGAGAAAGCAAAGTTCCTCATGATGCATAAAGAGGGCATGAACTACTTGTGAAGGTGGCAGCCAGGTCATGTAGAGTGTGTGCTAGGTGTTAGTGGCAAGGGTTTATGGGGTGGGATGTCTCCAGAAGTGGGAAATGGTTAGGGCTGCCCTGTGCCAGACAGACAGTTCCAGCCTGATCCCACAGTACCACTGAGACGGTAGCACCTCTGGGAAACCATTTAACAAAGGGTAAAATGCAGAAGAACAGAGACAATAGTAAGGAAAAGAGTGACACAAAAATCAAATGAACCTCAAGATCAGTGAAGAATGAGATGGACAATTTATTTACTTTGTTTCTCATTGTCTGAATCTATTTTAATAGGCAAAACGTTTTTCTAAGTTTCCCCATGTTGCCTCTGCTTTTGCCATGATGATAATTAATAGCTAATCTCTTTTGACCTAAGAGCTTTTTTGTTCTTTTTCCCACCATGTTCTGTTTGAGAGCAGGGAGTAAGAGAGCGTCTGAGTGGGAGTTTGGCACTTAGCTAAGGTTAATCAATGACAGTTCAAGTATGTGATGTCAATCTACAAGATGAGATAGAAGTTCTAGTAGGACTGTCATAGTCACAAATGAATATGTCCAACAATACAGACACTAGCGGTAAGGTGCTGTTAGCTTGCTAAAATCATGTTTAAGCTTGGACACAGTTATCCAAGGCATTGTCAACACAATTTTAGAGTTGTCTGATGATCTAGTACGAAAAATAGGAAGACCAAACCTGAAGATTCATTAGAAACACTGACCATATATTTTCAAATGAAAATGATAAGCAGTAAGCACTGAAAGAAATGTTGTAGCATGAAGTATATAGCTCAGCTTAGTAGAGGCCTGTTAAGTTGGCTTCTGACAGGTATAAAAACCTAGATTAAAAGATTGACACTCTTCTAATGGAAAGATCTAAACTATGACACCTATGAGTCTGTTGAAATTAGAAAAAAACAAGTACATAGTTGAGTCCAACTTAAATAAATAAAATCTAAATTAATCCAAAGAACAAGACAAGTTTCAAAACTTTCTGCTTATCTTGGAGAGAAAGTAATTTGTTAAAATAAACTGGTGCAAAATTATTTAATCTGATTAAATGAATTATTTTCTACTTGCAACACTGATCACAACTGTGCAACTTGGATGTTTTATCCGCTAACCCAAAGAGCCCCAAATTTCCCTGATCTGTATTATTCATACACTTTTTAGTAGCGCTACTGTTAAACTACTGTCTCAACATACTTTTTCTGACAAAACCAATCAAAATAGCAAAGTAATTTATGAAATAAGTAATTTATGAAATATATATAATTAATCTTATCTATTTGTTTGGTAAATGTCCTCTAAGTACCTTTCAGTGTAAATGTATGATTCAAATGTTTGCAAACACTATTTTATTGTATTCAGGCAAAGCTTCTATTAAAAAGCTTTTCTATTGAAAAGCTATCACCCATGACTGTACTGCATTTTAATGATTTTTTTCAGTTTTATTTTGAATAAATTATACATAAGCAGCAAGGCACTATGCATTTGATTCTTATATGTTAAACAGTAAAGCAGACAGACAATTTTCTATTTCTTCCTGTAAAGCACTCAGCGATTGAATTTCTATTTCTGTCACTGTCAGCTTATTACAAGAATACTACAAAGAGGAAAACAAATTACTCCTATTCACTAATTTCCTCTTACCTAATGGGAGCTTTAAAAATGATGGAGCTTCCCTGAGGTATTGAACTGTGATGGTAACTTCATCGCCAGCATTTCGCAGTAGGTGTACCTGTCAGTGTGACAAATAACAACTACTTTAAACCAAAGAACCATCAGTCTTGGAAAGCACATTACTTACAATGAAATCAAAATTCGTGTTGATCTATAACAAACTCAGTGTAAGCATTTCTGACTTAGTATGTAGAATAGCTTGAGGATCAAGCCATACCAACAATAGAAAAGAATAGGCAAGACCAGTGGAACAACATGAATAAATAATTTGCTGGGTAACCTGATATTACATACCTGTATTCATAACTGAATACAACTGCCACTAATTGATTTTATAAAACTGACAGAGGGTAGTAGGGAAATATGTGTTTATTTAGATATAATACATTAATTTTGTCTGTATAGCAACAGAAAGACGCATGGAAATATATTAATACATCATACACATCTTGATCTTAAGTATTTGGTTTGATTGATTTGGGTAAAAAAATTAAGCACACTTTTGTGTTTCAAATATAGTCTCAAGTTTTGTGTCTTTATTGTCTGTAAGCATTTGTTAACCAAAGAGGAACTCATACACACACATGTATAGACATGTTTTAAACCATCAGAATTCACTTTGGGGCACAGAACACTACCACAAAAAGTGTTTTTTTAAATGCAGAACTACAAATAATATCTCTGATGGAACTCAGTTCCTACTACAGGGCAGAGGTATTCCCCAGTTTCTTATCCATGACTCTCAGGAAACAGGTATTGCATTTGGTTTGCATGTGGTCTGTACACACAGGATTTGCACATCCATGATCCAGTTTTTCAGAAATGGATCACAACTACAACTTCTGGCCTCTAATCTGTGCACAACCAGAGCATTCATCCACCAAGCAGAAAAGTAACTAACTGCAGCAAACTGACTTATATAGGTGCATTTAGTGGTTTAAGGTACTGGGAGGAAGCTGGTGGCTGTGCTGTTCCAGACCACTGCTGTAGCAGATGGCCACATTGGTCAACATCCTGAGATGCAGGATTACCTCAAACATTTTAAGTTTTCCACTTGCATACCTAAAATAATGCTTACACCAGAGACTGATGTATTCACTTGCATGAAAACATCAAGCTTATGTCTGATCGAAACTAAGAACCTTTTTTTTTTTTTTTTTTCTTCCACCCCCCCCCTCCCCCCCAGCTCAATCTGCTTTTAAATTATTTACTATGAAAACTACAACAGCCAGTGCTACCTATTCAACCCCATAAATCTGACTGTTGTGCTTTTGTGGACAACTGACTGTAAGAGAACCTGAGGTCTCATTGTGGGAAAAAACACAGTGGATAAAAATAATTGATCACTGATTTCTGGCTAAACCATTTGAAGATGGTCACAACAGGATCAAACAAGAATGACACTGTAGAAAACTTTGCATGCTTCTTTTATGTCATACAAAAGTATGTTAGGGCTGCAAAACAAACCAGTGTCTCTTAAATTCTAAGATGCAAGAAAACTATGTCTCCTGAAATCCTTTGCCCCTTATTTTCTGCAGGAAATTTCCTATTTCCTAGCTTAGATGTTATTATTACTTTATAAACACTGAAGATGACTGATAGCTTTGTTAGTCTGACTCTACTGTTACAAAGATAGGACATTTAATATATTCGCTTCCAAATTAAAAATGTCAGAAAGTATCAGGGCACGGGGAAGTCACAGTTGGCAAAAACTACAAGATCCTGTTACCAAGTGCTGCTGTACTTGTAGAACCATTTTACTTTTCACTGCATGGTAAATCTATTAAAAATGCCAACTTTAGTTTACAATCAGTACAGATATAAGAGTGTTTTGAAAAATTAAATAGAAAATTTCAAACCCATCAAATTTTAAATGTAATCATGATACTGTCCTGATAGATCTAATAGGAAGAAATACAAACCAAATAAAATTAATATTGACAATTCACTTTTTTATTCACAGTTGTCTTTTTAGATAAGCCAAAAAAAGGGAAGTACTTTAATTTTAACTTTGGAATAACAAGAAAGAATTTTAATTTCTTAAATTAAAAATAGACCTTTTGCAAACACAGAAGAACAACTATGTTTCCTCTTAATTAAGCAAAGAATGTTTGCACACATTTATATTTGCCAGATGAGAGGAGACATCATGACAGACATATTGCCTAATGTACTTTTGGAAGACATTAGTCAAATTTTACAAAGATAAATACAAAAACTGTTGGAAAAAACCAAAACAGTAGACTAGAAACTTGCAGACTATGAAATGTCATTTTTACTTCAAATTATATTTTGAAAAGGAAATAATTCTAATATTAAAGATTTGGTATAAAATTTCCAAGCATCAGTATTACCTTAAAAGATATTCATACTGTATCATACTCTCCTGAAGCTGCTTAGTATTCAGGTAGTGCCTGAAGAGGTCAGAATGTTGAACCACACACATACTAACAAAACTAAATCAATTTCAGTGATCACAAGAAGGTCTTACAGTCAGGAGGTCACTAAATAATGCACTGCTCTGTGATGCTGAAGCTTTTGAAAAAGTCCACTAAGTCCAAAAAAGACAAATCCAGTATCTCTGGAGTAACATTCACTGTTACACTGTTGTAGTGACAATATAAAACAAGGATTGCAGAAGTGAGTGGGGTTTGGTGTTTTTTTTTAAGGTTGATTAAATGCATTTAGTGCAGCTGACTCTGTCTGTGTGTGTTTATGCACTTACTCGTGTTCATATACATAAAGGAGAAAAAGGGCTTCAGCTGAAATGCTTGCTTTTCATGCTGGCTCCAGGTTGTAGGTTTTGCATATTTCTGAGTGCATTTATCAATTCAGGGTTTATTACACTTCTCTTTCTCATATGCAAGAACAGAACAGAGACAATGTTAAAGATATAAATAGGATATATCTCACTTAACTAACTACAGTAGAAAGTCCGCAGAGAAAAATATGACTCATATTTTAGGAAAATCTAATGGTGTTTGTCATATAATTTTTACTGTCAACACCCAATTTAGGGAAATGCCATATACCTCTAAGCAGACAAGCCAATGGCACAATGCACAGCTGCTGTGCTTCTTTTTAAATTCTGGTTCCTTGTGTTCACTGTGATTTGTTCTAATTCTTCAGTCATACCTAAACATTAATATTCACACTGCTCAGAGATTTAGACAAGGTTTTGGCTGTTTGAAGCAGGTTCTGTCTTATTAAGAACAGCAATTAAAATTGGAAAGGAGAATGTTTTTGATGAATGAATGCACCCATATGGCCCTTTAGCCAATATCTATTCTGACTGCAGAAGTCAAATCATTTTACTTTTGCCATTTAAAAGATTCAACTCAAAAGTATTTAATAATAGATTTTCTAGAAACCAGTAAAGATCTTAGGATACAAAGAAATCCTCATCCACAGATGTGTATCTCTACATACAGACAATCTGGATGATAACCTTACAATTTAAACATATGAAGTTAGATGAAATTAGTCTTATCTTCCATGTATTGCAGGATAATTAAGTACCTCAGACTAAAAGTCTGAAGCAAAAATTCTGAAGTAGAAGGATGTGAATAACCTGATGAGTTTGAGGTACGAGCATTTCACAAATAAAACACTTGAAAGTCACACGAAGTGCAAGTCTTGGACTTGACAAGTATCTGGATGGAAGGTTATGTACAAGCCTGCAACAGAGCAGGCAAACAACCGAGATACAATAAAATATATGAAGAATTAAACCATAACATTTTTACATAGTACTAAAAAAACCCAAACAAACAACCAATGAAATCTAGAGAACTAAAATTTTTTAAAAAATTTTCAATCTTCAGAAAGAACAATAGTATTTAATACTTAAAATGCTTCCTAGACAAAAGTATACTTGGAGGCACTTTAGGAAACTTGGCAGTTTCAGCTCAAAGCATATGAACAGGGCTGAAAAATCTGGTATTGTGCTTATAGATATATGAGTAAGCAAGGAAAATGTGTGATAAACAGCCACCTCACAATACAAGTAGACTTTAAAATAACAATAGACACAAAATGTATAAAAATAGTTTTTAAAATTAAAATTGGATTGCACTTCATATTGGAAGACCATGAAGTGGAATTAAGCTAGTTCAAGAAACAATGATTTCTTGATACTTGTCTCTTTTCCAGTGGTCAAATATGGAGTGGTTTCAAATAAATACTTTTGATTCTTCTCTTCCTTAGCTTTGCACTGTTCAGTGAGCAATAATCTCTTTCTAAATGCATAGCTGGCTAATACAAAGCAAGCATTTGTGTCTGAACAATTTATACAAATTTACTAAGAAAAATGACAGTCAATGTGGCTTATGGAAATTTTCACAGATTTAAACTAAACTGCAACTTCTCTTAGTTTACTCAATTCTCACTTTTCCTCTAATTTCTACCTGTAAATACAGAAAAAGACATTTTTACAGACAGCTTCATTATCAATTTAAACAAATAATGCTGCTTCTATGTGATATAAATACCAGACATTATGGACAAAAAAAGAAACTATTGACTTTTTTTTTCATTATTGCGCACATTCTTTTTTCTATTTAATTACACACTCTAGTGTGTAATTAGCATTGTGTAAACAATTCTTGCAAAAACTATCTTGAATATGATACTGTGCATTGGAAAATAAATTTTTGAGTCAACTCAGCTGTTCCCTGAAGCAATTAAAGTTTAAATAAATTTGCTTAAGGATAACTATTATCTGAAGCATAAGAACCCATTCCTGAGATAGTAACTTTGCTATTTTCAAAAAATTCCAAGAATATCAGAGCATTATGGGGACTTCTCTCTAGAAATTCAGGTTAGTCTCAACTGTGATCAGTGTGCTATAAATAAAAAGGGTTCATAGCCACAGAACTCAAAAGTAGAGAACAAGCAGTATGTTTTATTGCTTATCTACTGTTATGCATTACTTGTAAAAAGAAAGAATTGTCTCAGGTATCAAAAACTCACAACAGACAGATACACATATCTGACTACATGTGATTGGAAATGCATGTGGTAAAGCGGAATCAGTATCCACAGAATTGCAAACATTTCTGTCCTAAATGCAGTCCTTTTCAAGCAAAGAAATTGGATCCTAACCCTGCAGGTTCACAATCTTCAACTATATCTAGAAATCTTTCTAGATGGTAGTTAAGTGGTTGAGTGAGTAAAACTTGAGTGAGCACAGATTGAGTTAAAAAGACTAAATGCAGGTTTTCATGTAGCCATTACTTTCCAATTTTCTTTGTTATTTGCTTGTATCTGTAACATACTGGCACAGCTCTCAGAAACAGATTTTACCTGACCTGAAGTTTCTGAGGAGAGAGGTATCAGCCAAAACCTCCTGCCACCATTTAATGGCAATGGTATAAAATGATGGTGAAGGAAACTTCAGCTGAAGGATGGGCAATATTTAATGAAGGCTGTCTTATGCTACCAAATGTAAAAAAACAAACCAGAAGGTTTTGAAGTTGTCAAATCCAGCAGTTCATAAGCTGCATTTTCTGATTTAGAAATTGTTAACGATTTGGACATTTCTTCCCTTTCTCACAACAAACTTTTCTACAATGATCTCTTTGATATAGGTCCTCTAGCCTAATCTAGAGTTAATACAGGATTAAAGGTAGGATGCACCAGGTGCTTTTGTTGCCTACACATTAATTGCTGAAGTACAAGATAGAAAACTCATGGAATGATCAGTTCAGTGGAGTGCCCTGCACTTTGAATCAGCCATAGAATTTATTTTTAATCACTCATATGTTCATCCTTTCAGACTTGAAGGAGTGGGGCTGACAGAACACAAAACCATTTCTTGTTTATTAAACTCCTTACAGCATGTAGATGAACATAAAAGTATACTAGGAATACCTATGGATAAAGTTCAACACTATTTCATAGTATTTGTACCCCTCTATGTTAGTCCTTAATGCTTTTGTTTCTCCAATTCTTCAGACATGACAGTGCTACTATCACCATAAACCAGCAGATCATCTGCAATATTCAGTACACATCAGAGAGAAATCTTTTTTAGGCAAAGTCTCATACCTGAAACTTCTGCATACTGTCTCAGGACTATAATCCACGATTCCGTGTAATTTTGGTACTGTATAGGCTAATATTTATTCAGCACAGGTCACCATAAAATACATTATTTTATTAAATGCTAAAAATTTCCTGTACTGGGAAAATAGCGTGGTATTTGATAAGGGGAATGTCATTCAAATCCCATTTTCATGTTACAATCTTCTGACTTAGTTTCTCTTCCCTCAGAGGAACCCCTGATTACAGTTAGAGCCACACCTGTTTAAATACAGGGCAATACTTTTTCTACTAAACATTTTTGTATTAGACTCTTTGATGCCTAATATCATATCAGACAAAAAAAACCCCAACAACAAAAAAAACCCCCAAACAAACAAAAAAACACCCCAAACCAAAATCCCTCTTGATTTCCTAATACAGTCCTTTAATACTTTTGATGCAATGTGCTAGTTTATTTGCCATTTGAAGTGTTTGAATACACTCCTACTCTATGAGTGTTTTGTCTGCTCTCTACAATAAGGAACAAGAGCAGGTGCTATTATTTATCCTCCACTTAGCAGCTAAACATATGAGCCTGAAATATGATTGATACCTATAAGATCTATTCACTTATTTAGATCACACTCCCATTAAGCCAATAACTTTTTGAAGAGAAATAATACTTATGTACAACTTATACAGTGAATCTCTCTTGTGACCATAAATACAGCAATTTGATTATTGGGTTAATTTTATGTGGTTGCAAGGCCTCTATATAACTTATATTTCCCTTTCCATTTAAAAAAAACCCTTAAAAATACAAAATAACTTAGTCTCACTTATGTAAATAGCCTAAGTCTAAATCATTCACAAACATTTATTTAATTAATCTATTCAGAAACACCAGGGTGTACACTGACTCCTTATTAGCTTGCAGCTATGTTTTGTTGATAACATTGAGCTAATATGTGTGTATATGTGTGTATTAGCTAATATGCTAACATGTGCAAAGTGTATAGCACTTTGGAGTTCTTTATACACTGATGGTCACTTAATATAAGGCCGTAAGTTAATGAAAAGCACAAAACATTGTTTAGATAGGAAAAGGAAGGTGTAAGAGAGAGAAATGAGATGGAAGTGATACTGCTTCCGAGAAGTTAGCTTAGCCAGAGTGGAAACCAAGCAGAATGACTGAAAATTAAGAGATAGGCTACTTTGGGCACAGTATATAAGGATCAAAGGAAGCAGGAGTGGATAGGTCTTCATACTGATTATCAAGGTTAACAAGGGACATAATACAATACTGTTCCTAAAGCTATAAGGTAGCTTTTTCTTTTCCTACCAGCCCTTTCAAAGACACCCCCCCACACATCCCCCCCACTGTCCCCACTGCTTTACCCACAGATAGCTTACACCCTTTTGTTCTTATTCCAAGCCCCCTTTTTGTTCACATATTTAACTTATCTCTATGGTAGCCAGTTGTGTACAGGTGGGAGGAGGAAGAGGAGAGGGAAGAAAGTGCCCCTGGTATTTATGACTAAAGTGGTTGGTGTAAGTTCTCATAAATCCGTTGTAGGTCGTTCAACATTTATTAATGAAATAAATAGAAATTTAAAAGGGTAATTTAAAAGGGTTAAAAGAAACACCTCTTCTTAAAAAAAATTATCTTAACTCCTTGTAACCTTAGTAATTACTTAAAATTGTAACTGTCCAGTCACAATCTGTTGTGCTTTACCTAAGTGCTACATTTTGTGTCCATAGCTTAAGCAAGATTTCAATTCTTCCTAGAGCTCCTTTATGTGAGCTACCTGAATTCTTCCATCATTTTTAATAACAGTAATTCTGCTTTTGTGCTCAAAGATTATGCACATTGTAAATGCTCATAATGCCAGCATACTTGCTGCTTCTCTAATACAGGGAGTGAAATTCCTGTGAAATGATGGAGATAAAATAGCAGTGCTGATATGTGAACTACTCAATTGTGAATACTTTCTCAACATATTTAGAGCTTGAAATAAAGTTGATTTCCACAATTATATTACAAAAGTTGCGTAATGTTTTGAGGTGTACATTTTACACAGGTACTTATGTTACTCCATTTAAAAAAAATCTCTGAAATTTTGCTATCTTTTACAAAAGCACAGTAAAGGTGCAAATGGATGCAAATTTAAATGGCAAAATCATATTTTAAAACATGTGAGTTTTATCATTTGCATGTGAAAGACACTGGAGACCAAAAGAATCCTATAACTTGTTTCTTAGTGAGAAATGTTGCCAGATGCATTCAGTGAGGAAATAATCACACTCCTTGGAGCAGCATCTGGAAACAATGAGGATGAATTGCCCATTCCGCAAAGTTTTAAAGTTATACTATAATTTGATGATTTTATGCAGTTTTATTTTTATGCAGTTCTGGGATACAGAATACTTATGGTAAATTATCACCTGGAGAAATGAAATTAAAATTAGATATTTTTCATCCAAGCAAGATGAAAAACATTTTTCAATTAGTTGTCACAATAACTCCTATTCTGCTATGACTAAATCTCCAAGAAAATAGCTCAGGAAAATTCTACAGAATAACTTGAAAGAAAACTATGTTCAGCAAATGTCACGTTAGCATCCTTGCTATTGATGTTTATTTCTGCCCACCTACGTAGCAGCAGCAAATTTTCTGAAGTACACAGTAAGTCTTAATGAATGTGACTACACTAAACTCATTAATAAATGCTACTCTATAAAAGAGTTTGTTCACTTCTCCCATTTCCTGCCTCAGGTCTGATGCATGCAGCTCTCCTGCAGATATACATTCAGCATTAACAGGTATTTGCTGTCCACATAACAGATGACTAAAGCATTCTTTTAGAACTGACTGAGGCAATGACAAAGGAACATTGAGAATACTTACCAAGATAAAGTTAAGAAAGTAAAATCTTCAAAAGCTTGATATTTTTTCTTTGGTGTGTCTGTAGTCCTATAGATATATTACAGCACATTAACTAAACATAAACTTCATGATTTTTTCATGTGTAAGGAGCTTCTCAATGAAAACCAATTTATAGAAATCGTGCAATTTCTTGAACAGCTGTGTGACAAAACTGCATTGGGCTTGAAAGTAACCTACAAACGGTTCCAAATCTATATGTTCACTTTGGCTGATCCCAAATATGAATCTCCTAATAATAAAGAAAGCAAAGGGTCAGTCAGTCTGAGATCATTTCAGCAAGTTCTGTGTCAGTAATATTTCTGGTTGATGCTAACCACGTTGTTTCTGTTCACATGTCTTTGTGTAACTGAGACTCATAGTCTGGAGCACATCAAAACCTTACACCACTCAAGATACACTTACTCCACGCTCCAAATTATCTATTTAAGGAAAATTATAACAGCACCATATTGGGAAGACAGTATGTGTAATCAAAAACTAGTGAAAGTTTCCTACACAGAAACTAGTAATAGAAAAATTAATATGCAAAACCATCTGAATTTCTTTTTTAATATCTAATGACAATGTAGGTCAGTGTTGGAAATCAGCTAGAGTGAGAAAAGTACAAGATGCTAAGATTTTGGCTTAAACTCTAAACACAAATAGTTTGATATAATCTAAACAATCTAAACAAACAAAAGCAATCTAAACAATCTAAAAGCACACTCTGGGAATTACCGAGAAAATGGGAGAGCCATGCAGTTGAAGAAAGAAATCAAATGGTTTCAAGACATGTAAAGGAATCATACAATCTTCACATGATGTGAGAAAAACTCAATTACTGGTTCTTCTGGATCTGGCAGAATTACCCTTCCAATATTAAGAGAATATTTCTTCTATGCTGAGAAAACAAATTTGCAGTGCAAAGGATGAACTATTCAAGTAAATCATGCAGAGCATTGCTAAAAGTACTGTGAAGTTTCATCCTGTCACCATATAAGTTAGGCTTCCAAGACATGAAACACACACAGTTTGTCTACATAGAAAAATATCCATTTTTTCTTCATTTAAGTGGTCAAGCTCTCATTTTATACTTGTCATACTTGAATTACACCGTTCATTTTTCTTCTTAACATCTTTTTTATTGGGTGAAAAAGCATGTCCAAACCAAAAAACTTCCCACAGGAAAAAAAAAAGCAGAATTCAAGGAGTAATGTGAAGTTAATAGTCAGTCTTGGGTCAGAAATACATGTAGGTCTGTAAGAGGATCTACACGTGTTAGTGTAGGAACCACCTGGGCAATCTAGCTAAACAAAAATTTTCTTGAACTTTGGTCTGTATTGTTGACTATTTCTAGCAGTAATCTTATGTTTTTAAACCTTCTGTGCATAGCAAATAAAAACTTTATTTTTAATTTCTCTAAATGTCATAAGGTTGTTGCCTCAAATATTAATGAATTGCATATTCAAATATTAACAAGTAGTTTAACCCACACAATATAACACTGCAATTTTCACATTGTAAATATGTATCTTAATTTCTTTAAAATTAAAAATTTTAATAACAGCATGAATCAATAAAATCTACTCATTAATATGACTACAAGATATTACTACACAGTAAAATTTGTAAATAAAAAAATTAATTTTGCTACTTCTCAAGTATCTACTTGACAAGATTTTTCATAATTTTACTTTATTAATCCATCACTCTAGCTCTATGTCTTTTATTATTTTATTAATTTTGATATATTTGTTGAGTAGTGAAGCATTATGTGCCTATTCTAGCTATGTATTCTCTGATATTTTTTCTATTTGATCTCTTTTTTCTGGTATTATATTAATAATATTCATAATCTGTGTTCCAGCATTTGGAACTGAATTCCAGAAGACCATGCAGAGAACTTCGATTCCAAAATAGCTAATGCAGAATGGATGATGGATTAAAGGACAAATGAAAATAAAATCTTAGTATGTCAATGAAAATAAGCAATTTTCAGGTTCAATCCTTGTATCTCAGTTAATCAGCCTAATGAAGAACAAGTTCATTACTGCCAGCCAGACATGCCAATGACATATTAAATAGCCTTAAGCACCTGAAGTAATAAATATTTTTAAAAAATTAATTACTATTGACTAAAAACTGTTCAAATTCTAAAAATCTAAAATGATTCCCACTGAATGGATTCTCAGTTTTAATGGATATTGTTTATTCAGCAATGTCCTTCTGTGAGAATATTCTGAAATAAAAAGAAATAAAAATAGAAAGAAAGAAATGTTTTCAAGTACTTTCCTGGATCATTGAGCAAAATTCCAAAGAGATCAATATTTGTGTGGAATACTAAAAATGTGTGAAACATAATAATTTACTATAAAATACATTAATATGATATAGTAAGGAAAAAATTACATGCAACACCTTGTTTTCCATTTTTGCATAACTAAACTCCCTCTCCTGCATTTTTTAGTTAACGGAAATAATCAGTTGATTAATCCTTGAAATAGGATTAATTTCATACCTACTTACATTTTAACTAATCATAGATTTTGTTAAAAGCAGTCCACATGAGATTATTTTGAACCCTGTCCAATTCCCCTTTGAAAGGCAACAGTGATGGTTTTTCATCACACCTCCTACAACTTGCTTATGGAGGAAAAGAAAAGGTACTTCTAGTGTATTTCAGCAGAGGGCAGTGCTTACTTCAGGGATTCACAAAATTCTTTCTGAATCTTTTTTTTCCTTTTCACTAAGAACAGGGAGAGAAAAGCACCCCGACTCACACCACAAAATGCCAAGAAATGTGTTCAGCCCTGTGATTATCAGCTGGGCCCTGAAGATGCTCAGATGCTCTGAATTAACATTTTCTGCATTCACAGTCTCTCCATGCCAGTGGAATATTTCTAAAAATAAATTTAAGTTTCAAGGAAAATAAATTATTTTCAATTTTCCACACTATTGTATTACCTACTACAAAAGCGGAATTTTTCTTGGCACTGATTCTGATTTATTCTGTCCGTACCCTTAGCCAGAACTAATGTGTGATAGTAGCAGCTTGAGTAATTGTGGAGGAAAACAAATTCTAGTATTAGAAGTGAAAAACGGGAGAGCCAGTTTGTTGTTAAATTGTTGCTGACAGAGTAGCTAATTGGCTTGCTGACAAGTAATCACCATTTAACACTGATGAAGTTCAAGGGTTAAGAAACAAAACTACCCATTTGGTACAATCAGGACCAGCTAACTACTTAAACATCTCAGGAGGGAAGATAGTAGGTAGAACAAACTGGCCTCCTTTCCTAAAGCTCTAAGATTTCGTTGCCTTCTCTCCCATGTATTAACCCTAGTGGGTTTTAATGTGAGCCATACTGACATACAATTACACTTAAGCTTCAGTTTTGTAAAATAACGGTTTTCTGATTTTGTGCTGACTGAGTGAACTTCCTCACACCCTGCAAAGGTGAACCAGCATTCTAAAATGGCAGAAAGTAAAAGCAAAAAGGGGAAAGAGTCTGAACAGTAAGGAATGCCATTGTGAAACAAAAAACAAAAACAAAAACAACAAAACAAACAAACAAAAAAACTGGAAGAAATTTTTTTAAAACATTTATTAAAGTTACAATTTAAGAAATAAAATAATCAAACCAAAACAAGACAGACAGAAAAAAACCATCAGTTCAACACCAAAAAAAGTAAGAAACATATTTGCTTCTGCTCCTTAGTGGTTTATCACTGTGGTTGGACTAGTGGAGTAATTCAGAATCTCTGCCTTTGCCAGCAGTATCACTTGTAGCAGTCTGTGGTCGGTTGACTCCCATTACCCCCCACTGGCAGGATGGGAGAGAATAGGAACAACAAAGGAAACATATCTTCATGATATCAACATTTTCCCAATAAAGGCAATTTAGTAACTTAAATAAAGACAAAGGTAAAAAACCAAAACAAATCATGCAAAGAAAATCAGTCACAACCTCCTGATACCCATCCAGTCTCTGAGCAATGGCTGCTTCCTCCAGAAAACACTCCCCACAAGTTTTACTGCTGAGCATGATGTTATATGGTATGGAATATCTCTTTGGTTAGTTCAGACAGGCTTTCCTGGCTGTATTCCCTTCCAGCTTCTGGGCCACTCTCAGCCTACTCATTGAGAGAGGAAAAACTGAGGAAAAGAGAAGCAATGATGACCTACAAGCATTGCTCAGAAAGAACAGACACACTGGCAAGTTACTAATGCTGTTTTAGTCATGAACAAAAATACACCATACTGGCTGCTACAAAGAAAACTGATGTAGTCTCAGCCTATACCCAGTACACAGTCCCTTGGATCACAGAGTACAATTCATAACCTTGAGTTAAGTGTTTGCAAAAGAGGCCTCCTGCACCCAGAATGCCAGCAGCAAGAGATGCCTCTAACTGTGCTGCAGGATGGTGTTTCAGGAGTCCCACTTTGAAGTAGATGACTGAATATGTAAGAGACCACGGTGCCAGATGCATGTAGAGCAAACCAAAAGAATTACTCAATAACCTTTGACAGGCTTCCACTGAGTACATTGCATTATGTTAACAAGGTTGTGTAAACTTTAACCCAGAGTGGATTAACAATACCCAAGCCTCATTGATGAGTGTCTTTTGAACAGAAGTGCTGGAGCACCCCTCTTTTAACCTGAGTGACATTTAGAAAACAGGGCATCATTTATGGAGAGAGAAGATGTAGGTATGATTTTCTAAAAGTTAGATGAGCTTTCCATCCTTAATCTCCTGCTTTCTGGACAATTACCCATAATCACTTTACTACTATATTACTAGCTTAATATGTTGTAACCAGCTTAATATGTTGTAAACCTTCTTCAGTGGTGTTTCTGGTACCCAAACCTTCTTTTTTAAAGCATTTCCTTCAAATTGCAAACCCACCATATTCAAATAAAGAGGACTTTATCTCAACCATTATTTCATAAAAATGCAATGACATAATTTTGATAAAAGAAGAAATAATAAATCTTCCATTCTCTCAGGAGCTTTGGGAACAGCCCACCTCATCTCATAGAACCAGCTCTTTCCTCTACTGCCTGACACATTCTTCTAACCCCATTCTGAATATAGTAACAGGTTGTAGTGGTAGCAATTTTCCTTAACGCTGTTACTGAATTCCCATATACAGGGCAAGGAGCAGCACTATGCATTTCTCTCTCATTCCTCATCTCTGCTGTGTTACACTGACAGTTCTGGAGCACTTGTTGATTTTTACAAACAGTCCTTAAGGGAAGTAACTTACCATTTTGTGAGGAGTAACTTTCTGGAAGTTTAATTTTTTTTCTGTGCAATAACAATACAAGCAGCAGGAGGGCAGTTCACCAATACACAATAGATCTAACTATGCTTTACTGAGTTTGTCTGTCAGAGAGTCAGCTTGATGGTATTAATCAACACCAAGAAAAGGACTGAAAGATCGTGCAGCTGCACTTTATCTTGACCTAGAGAGATCACCTTCAAGTAATAAAAGCAAGTTTAGTTCCTTTGCCCATGTAATTTCTGCCTTGCTGATAAGACTGTCAAAGCCCATGTCATTTATGGTTGCTACAGATGCAATTCTGAGATACTGTTTTCAGTGAATCAACTGATAACTGCCAATAAACAGGCAACAGGGGGTAACAATTTTTATCTGTATGGCCTTGCACTGCAGACAGGAAAAGCACTGCACATCGAGTCAATGTGAACTGGCTTTGTCCTCATACAGTCAGTCTGATAAATGAAGGAAATCAGTAAAACAATAAATTATTTTGTTTCTGGTTAGACCAAACATTGTGCAAACTGTATTTCAAGATGGAATTAAATAACTGGAAAAGTTCTAATCATCAAAAATATGACAAACCTGATGATAGCACTGTCTTTATAGTAAAAAAGAGTAAATTCATTTGAAACAAGGCCAGCGACAGAGCGGTTTGGACATAAGATATTCTGTACACCAATAAAAAATCAAAGTGGAATGACTTACCACTTCTTCATGGGTAGCACTTTCTACATTTATACCATTAACCTAAAAACAGATATGATAGGGAGAAAATGATTTGTAATGTGAAGTTAGTTACTGAAATAAAAGCAAGTATGAAACACGTCTGCAGAAAAAAGTCAATGTTTACTGACCTGTATTATTGCATCTCCTATAAATAACATTCCTGTCTGTTCAGCTGTGGGATTACAGAATAGGTAGATTTTAATTAATAGTGGTACTGAAAAAAAAATGCTATATTCCCTTCCAGCAATTGGTTTAACACACTCCATGTAATCCTCAT
Organism: Hylia prasina; assembly: GCA_013397195.1. Lineage (NCBI taxonomy): Eukaryota > Metazoa > Chordata > Aves > Passeriformes > Sylviidae > Hylia > Hylia prasina. Next base: position 79,321 of record VYXD01003042.1, on the reverse strand, counting down.
TTGAAACTGATTTGGTTGTGAAAATACCAACAGCACAGCAATCAGTATTCATCCAAAGAAGTTAACAGATTCCTAGCAATTTTAAACAAATTAAGAGAGCTATTTTCCAAGCATAAAGAACTTGTGTAGTATGGAATACAAATGTCAATTCTCACTAATGAAGGATTTCATTAAATTATGTGGAAAATGTGATTCACACTTTTCATTATTCTTCCACAAAAGGGAAACAGGAGTTTCTGAAACTACTTAGCAATTCCTTTCCCCCTGAACAAATTTACAGTGACTGCTGTAATTAAAGAGGTTGTGACTAGAAATTAATACAATCCTTTAACATGAAGTTTGAGTTAGTTTTGTCACTAAGAACAACGTAATTTTGATCCACAATTTGCATGCTTCCTGCCTTACAGAGTTAATGGGAATAATGTCATGAAACTTCAAACTCTCCACAGATATGAACAGTGACATTTTTGAGGTCTCTTCTCTAACTTCTAAAATTTTAACTTTTTTTTTTGGTTGGAATTTGAGGAAGTTTGTCTTATGAAATGCATTCCTTAATTCAAAAATTAAGCCTCATAGCTTAAGGCTTAGAAGAATGCCACTAATATTAACAAAGACAGTATTATGAGAAATGAAAATAGAAGTAAAAAAGAAAGAAAAGACTGCATAGAGTATTCTTGATTTCTGCAATTTAGCTGTTGCTATTGCAAATGTAGCTTTGTTACAAAATAGCACTTTTTAAAAAGAAAAAATTTTCATCACTCTTTTGGCAGATAAAAGATTATAATTCATTAGTCAATACTGAGGAAATATATCACTATTTATTTTAAAAATCATGTTACAAGTTGCATTGGAGGTCTTTACCCCACTTCTCATCCTACTTTGTATTTGAAAATATGCATCTAATTTGTTATGGCTGGTATAGAAAAGATATCTATACAGAAATTGAATGGAATACAGAAATTTAATGGAATTAAAGCAGTTGAAGACTGTCCCAAAGCAATCCAAAGTACTCTGTTCTGGGTACATACATTGGTAGAGGTGCTGAACATTAGCTTGGACATCTCAATACCAAACTTCTAGTAGAAATGTTAGTAACACCTACACCAATAGTGAAAAATGTGAACAATTTTTAATTCAGTGCTTATGTTAGGGCAATTGGGCTGTTTTAAAAAGTGGAAGCATCCTTGAATTAGAGATAGAAGGAAGAGGGTGAGTTTGAAATTTCAGCTGCGGCAAAGCAGAAAAGGATGAATTCAAAGAATGAATGCCTTCTCCATTGTCTGATTGACTAAGATGTGAGTGGAGAAATTTAAAACATGTTTGTATCAGCAAGTTGCCATGGTTTAACCTCAGCTGGCAACTATTTACCATGCAGCTACTTGCTCAATCTTCCTTTCCAACCCCATTCTACCCCATGCCAGCCCCCAGGGATGAGGAGAAGCCTTGAAAAATTTAACAACAAAAAAACCTTGTGGGTTGAGATACAAACAGTTTAATAATTGAAGTATAATATAAAAAATAGTAATGGAAAGGCGACAGTATGTGATAAAACCCAGGAGAAACAAGTGATGCACAAAACAATTCCTCATCCCCTGCTGACTGATGCCCATCCCATTCCTAAGCGGCAACTGGCAGGTTCCAGCCAATTCCCCACAGTATATTTTCCAAGGATGGTGTTCTATGGTATGGAATATTTCTTTGCCATGGAATATTTTTTTGGCCAGTTTGGGTCATCTCTCCTGGCTATGCTTGCTTCCAGCTTTTTGTGCACCTGTTTGTGAGCAGAGCACAGGACAGTGAAAAGTCCTGGATTTAGGGAAAGCACTATTTTAGCTACAACTATGAACCTTTTCCCTGTGACTATTGACTGCCAGGTCAGCAAAGACCCATTGCTTATTCCATAGGGGTGATGAATACTGCAATATCCCCTGCTACCTCACGTGTGTTAGCCATTAAATTTTATAGTTTAAGAGCACAAAGCAATTATGCCCTTCTTGCAGAGTCTCTAAAAACAATCAAGGCTGTCCACATATTTAAAAGAGAGAAGGAGCATTATGTGGTCAATAGCAAACACCCTATGAACTGAAACAAGCACAGCATTTGGGACAATCAGAGAATTTTCTTTAGAAGTGCATTATGCTGCATACTAAACCAATAAGCTGGAAACCTGCTGCTGCTATCATGGCTATTCTTCCATGTTTGTGATGACAGACTTTGGGTTTAACCAATGGTCTATAATTTAAAATCAACAGTGATTACTAAAAATACGTTTCACATAAATCAAATTGTAGAGGGTGTGTCACTAAAATGCAGAATTTACAATATAGTTTAGAAATATATTAGAAATAAAGTGAGAAACTATTTTGAGACAAAAAGTCAGTCCTGTTTCTCTAAATTTTGTATTTTAAACTTGAAGACATCTATTCATGTTTTCGTGAAATCACATTCTCTCTACATGACAAAAATATTAAGTAATATCTTTCATGCTATGTGAAACTTTCTCCCACTGGCAACATACTCATATACAAAGGTGCTTATGAAAGGCTGCTCTAAAAAAGTCACTATGCGTAAAATGAAGCAATAGTAAAAACAAAATACTTCAAAAAGAGCTTTGGGTACCATGGAGCATATAACCTTATTCATTGAAACAATAAATACAACTTTTTCAGAATCCAGTTTGCCTCTTGAAGTTTTACTTGAAATAATATTTTAGCAGAAGTGAATTGAACATGTCCAGAAAAAAGACTAAAATTAAAATAAGCACAAAGTACTGATAAGCACAGACATACCAGGCTGTAAAAGAAAATGAGGCATGTGTTAAAATAAATAGTGCTACATCACCTTTACTCTTCATCTTAATTATCTTTAAAGAGGTTAAATGCTGATTAAAGGCTGCACATTGATTAAATTCAAAAGTAATACTGAACGAAGGCAAGCAGGATGGAAACCTAAATGGGCTCAAGTAATGGTATGAAAATAATAATTTTAAACCCCTAAAATCTTATTTTTGAGAATATTAGATTTGAAAAACTTTCCCAAATGTAAATGATCCATCATTTTAATCTTTAAAAAGAACTAAACCTCAGACAGAGTCATGAGCTATTAAAAATTCTTTTGCAGCTCAGTGAGAAGGAAAAAGAACTAGTAATTCTAGCTTTGCTTTGCTTACTTTTCCTATCCACTAGGGCTGAAGAAGGGCTGTATCTAATTTTCCAAAATTCCCAAGGTAGTGAAATGGTAAATTTACTGAACAGAGTCTCTGGAAATACTTACAACTAGTTAATTGATGCACATCTCTATGCAGATTTGGGTCGGTAGATAATCTGACATCTTTATATTTTTCAAACTGGTCACAGTACATATTTTCACACAATTTTTGTTGAATTCCTAAGTCACACGAGAAACATACAAGGTACTATGTCTTATTACAAAAAAATGCTGCTTAAAGCAGGCAGTGAACTGCACTGACTTCATGGACCTCTCAATCCTCAAGCTTAACAATACATTTATGCATAAGTATTGAACTGCATGAAGAAAACCTAAAGGAATAGTTAAAAAATGATGAAATGAAAAGATTGGAAAAATGAAAAGATTGGAAAAATTACTATTAAGGATGCAAAAGACAACTTCAACATATCCAGATGTATTTTTCCCCTCCTCATCCATGAATTGGATCTAACTACACTCATGACTGTAAAAATACAACTGCTGCAAGCAAGACCTTTAATCTGTGAATTCAAACACAACTGTATTAACCCAATTATTGACAGACATTGGACCTTAAATACATTCTTATTAGGTTGAATAGAAAAAATTTCCTGAATCAGAGATCAAAATACCTTGTTTTGACTTGTTGAGTGATGTACAAAAGTTTATTAAGACGTCCCTCCTATTAAGAGGTACTGCCTTTCACAGCCTGTCTAGCCTTGAGAAGGCAACAGTTAAAAAGGAATAGAAAATGTTAAGAGTATTCTTCCATGCCTTCTGAAAATAAGTTCAGAGATGGAGGCATAGGTCCACGATAAAGAACAATGAGTATGCTAACATCATATATCATTAGCTTTCTAATAATAAAGAAAAATAACACTGTCAAAGATAATAAAAGATTGATAGAAAATAATACTAATGCTAAAAAAAAACTGAGGAAATTTTTAAGTGACATTAGGAAATAAATTAAGCTTCAAACGAGCTTCAATTGTCTTATATTCTAATGAGGTTCTATGTTCAAAGATGGCCTTGCATTCGGTCTTAACCTTCATTAGCACAAGGTCTAACAAATTTTTGATCCATTCTGGCTTCCTTATAAACCTAAATACCTCTGTTTGTGCTTAATTCATCCTTAATATTGAGCATGCTAGTTCAATGAGCTCAAAGGCTGATGAAACTAAGGTGACTACAGCTGTAGAGATGAGGAATGTCAGCTGTGGATACAACCACGCTGTGCAGTCTCACATCATGCCCACCAGCTTGTTCAGACTAGGCTGGGTTACTGTGCTTGTACCCTTTTGGTGATTGGAGTCAACACCAAAACCCAGATATATACCCATGGTATCACATACAATTTCACACAGAACCATCTTTGTTTGGCATGTAAGTGAAACTGTTAAAAACCCTCATCAAACTGGTGCCATGTCCTCCAGATGGTCCTGAATGCAGGCAGTCAGGATGTGATATTTGGACACAAGTCTGTGTTTGCAGAGCACATGGTTTTAAGCCAAGAATGTTTCAGTTGATGATTGTCTGGAGTTCATTCCAGTGCTGCCAGGGTATACAGCAGCAGCTAGAAATGGACTTAACATAAAACAAGGTTTTTCAACAGAGCAGAATGTGAGTTATGAGTTAACTTTTGTTACAGAAGGTGGGAAAATGCATTCAAAATAACATTTTATTAATTTTGGCTCTTAAGGGAGATTTTTTTTGAAATGGGCACAATGCAAACTAACAATATTCCATTGGGCTTTATTTAATTTTATTTATCCATTTTCATCATGCCTCATGAGCTGAACTCACTGCTCTGTTTCATCACTGCTGCTTGTCTGACTCCACATATTACATGAATATGAGCAGAACTTGCAGCAGTAGTCAGATTATTGCAGAAGGTCTCACAAAATGACAAGTTGCATCAGATGAAAATGTGATTGTTAACTGAATAATTCTGAAACAAAACAATATTTTATTGTTTGATATTTAAACAACCAGAATTTCCAATATTATATGTAGCAAATCACTTGTATATAGGAGGAGGTTAGATTTCAAAATCCATTCATTTTTACAACCTCCACCACCTAGATTCCACAAACTCATAAAGAATCTTTAGTAATACACAGAAAAATGTAAACACATGCCAGCTTGTACACTTTAACTACACAGAGCGTCTGAAGATTCTCTGAAGTATTTTTAATGGATCTGATGGGTTCACTGCACAAGTCAACCTGACTGACATGATTTCTTTCCAAGTTCAGGACACTGTGTTACATAGCTGTAAGGACAGGAATCTATATTTATTTGACTGTAAGTCTACAGCACTATTTGCCCTACGTAAATTGTTAATATGATTATAGCACATATATAAAAATATTACACACCTAGAAACTAACAGCAAATCACTAATCAATGTACAAAAAATACAGTGTACTACATCTTAAGCCAATTTCAAAAGGAAACACAAGAAAAAGAATACTGTATTAAACTACACTAAAAAAAAATCAAACCAGCCTGAATCAGGCTTATAGAACATTACTGAGAAGTTTCAACATCAATAATTCTTTTCATAATCTGGGAAATTATCAGCAATGTTGCTAATACCCTGAGTCAGCTGATGATCTGATACATGGGTCGGAAAAAATCCTGGTTTTGGAAGTGAAATAATTCCCTATGGGATAAAAACTACCCTGTGGCTAATTATATCACTTTACTCTTGAGTTAATATCCCTACATTGTTTTTTAAAGTTGTGTTTACTTTTTCTCATTCTGTCTAGGAAACTTTTTTCCCTCTGAAATTACCTTTAGCAAAAGCTTTGGAGGTAGGGAAAAAAAATGTAACCTTTGCTAGAATGAAAGACAAAATCAATAGAAAAAATGTAAAAAGGCCAAACTTGGTGATGAGTCATTGGAATTAGCAAAGCTTGCTCTAATACTGTTGAGGAGTGTCTTAGGTTAAAAATGTAAGATGTGCCCAAAGTATGTATTCTATCACCATCTTCATGAGGTGTTGGAACCAGGTGGGGCAGTGTTTCCCTTATCTTCTGCTAATGGCCAATCAATGCCTTGCCCCATGACTCATAGATAACTCCCTCCAGGAGATGTCTCTGTTTAATGGGCCATCAAGACCCCATTACATGACTCATAGAATGATATCAGCCCATTGTGAGATGCTCCACCCAGGGGGAGGAGCCAAGCATTCCCACATGCATATAATTCTGGGTTTGGGACACTATAGCCAGCTTTTTCCCCACTGGATTCACGGAGGACAAGAGCTACCAGACCTCTCTACAAGACCACTGCTTTGACAAGACCATTTCATCTGGACTGCTACCACCACCCTAACTAACAGGGTGTCAGGTTGTATTCTGACTCTGTCAGTGGTATTTTACACTATTGAATTTATTTTATTTTACTTTATTTTACTGCTTTTCTTTTGCTCTTATTAAATTGTACTTCTGACTTGGAGTCTCTCACTGGTTTTGCTTTTAAACCAGCACAAGGAGGTTGTGCTCAGGAAAACCTCAGCATATTTTTATATGATATAAATATGTGATTTGCAATACATTTAACATCAGTATCCAGCACTGAGTGATCAATTAACCTTGTATTTCAGAAATGTAAAATGATGCTCTTGAACTAAGTTTCTGTGTATGTTTCAGTGAACTTGTTCAGGACAGAAGAGTGATCTAGAATAACTTAATTTGAAATTTATAAACACAGTGATCCCAGCTGAGAGGTCAAAACTATAAGAACAGTATAAGCACTGATGCTACAGATGTGTTTCTTGGAATAATGAAATGAAATCCTATTGAAATGTTCACCCTATTTCAAAAACTGAAGCACAAATGCTGTCAGCTGATGATTAGGTCAGTACCAACAAAATCACTTATCCGACGTTTGAAAAAATTAAGCAAAATAGATAGTTGTCTATTTGTAGTAATAGTTGTAATAATAGTACAAAAATAAACAAGTAATTACTTTATTTAGATAGCACAAAGGTTATAGAGATCTAAAAAGGAAGCAACTGTTTTATTCTATTATGCTTCTATCTTTGAAACTAAAAAATAGTATTATATCCAAGCAAAGTAAGGTCATAAACATGATTTCATAGTGTTGTCATTTAAAAGGCATTAAATTTCATGAAAACTATCACAAATTATCAACCATTTGAGGAAATCAACTCATTAGTTATTACGGAGATTTTATTCATGTACATTCAGGCCTTCTACTCAAGTACAGAAAACAGTAAAATGCCTGATAAGAATTTTTTTTTAATCAGGTAAATTATTTATTTTCTAATGTTACTGCACAATACAGCCTCTTTTATTTTTTGAAGTTCAGTATATTTGCTTGAAGCAGCAATGAATATCACTGCTTAACTAAAAGCCACTCTTAAAGCCAGCCAATCAGTTTGGCTGTTATTAGTACCTTGTGTAATGAAAGTCCATTGATGATTTATCTACATTGTGAATACACAGATTTTCAGTCCAAAACTTAGTTTTAGATAAATCTGTACTGGTCTCATCCCTCTGTCAGGTATAACATATCCTCTCATTATATTAAACTTTTTGCAGATAGTCTTTTAGATGTAAATACACCTGTATTTCAGTATGTGTGTCTGTGTATCAATATAGATATATCATATAAATGGGGAGGGAATGCACATATTTGTAGAACACTTCTTATTTTCCCTTAAATAATATTACCAGATTGTTTTCTCCTGCATTAAAATACTAGAATTTAAAACCAGAAATATGGACTCAATGTCACCTGTGAGATAAATTTAGACATGTTCTCTTACTTAATTTCCAGTTATATATGAAGAAGAGTAACACTGTGAATAGATCTGAGAAAGATGTTCTGTGGAGTGATTTTTCAAATTTGAAGCAAAAAGCTGACCCCATAAAAATTGTTGTTGCATTTGTTACTCTATGAATAAATATAGATAAAGAAAAACTACTCACAATGTACAAAACCCCTGAATGTAAGTATTCTATATACAAACTCACTACTAACCTTGGTTGCAAGTACTATGCCCTAAGAGAGCAGGACATAGCTTTCCTTGTTGGTGATTAATTTCCTGAATTACTTCCCTTAGGTCTGAATGCTTATATTAATTTGTTATTATTATTTTCATGCACATTTTCTTGGTATTGTTTATTACACTGTGTATTTAAGGAGCATACCACTGTTCCATATAAAGTAACACAATATAAATACACCTTCTCTTCCTCACTGCAGAAACAATATTAGAAAAAGAAATGTAAGTACTGTACACTGGAAAGTTGAAGCAGTGTTTCCAATAGGATACAGGCATAGACAATCTGTTCAATATTCACTAGGTATCAGATGAAATCAGGTATTCCTTTCAAGTAAAAAAAGGACGCCCTGAAGAAAATGCAGAGGAGAAAAATCAGCACAGTCTGCGACCTAGTAAAGCAGGAGTCTAAACATGGTGTCAAGTAAATGTGCTTAATCTCCATTATACCAAAACAGGAAGAGAGCCTAATGAGTTTAAAAGATCATGACAGTGGCTTTGAAACCTTTAAGGAGCAGGACATGCACTGAGGATCACAGTCTTTGTCTTTTTTTGAAGGAAAGGTTACGTGAACTCTCACTGTTTATACTAGGGAAGAGAGGAAACACATAGGAGCTTTGGAAGACAACAAATCTTAATATATGTAAAAGAATGCCTCAGAAAATAAAAGAACAAACTTATCCCCGTGTCCATATCTACCAGAGAAATGACTTTGCTTTTGATCATCTAAGACCCTTAGTTCATGTTGCAAGGCACTGCCCACCCACATGAAATTTTTCCTCACTAAACAGCCCCTTTGTTTTCCAGCCCAGTTCTCCAACTTGCCAAGTTCAGTTTCAGGTCTGAAAAGGTCTCCCAAAGGTTCCTTTTGCTAGATAAATGTCAATGTAATACTTAAATGGGATAGACTATAATGATTTAGACGTTGTGTTATCTTCACCATAATAAACATTACAAATCACTCTCTGCAGGCACCTAGGCAGTTAGTCAGACCATATAGCAGTGAATTACTGTGTGGGGGAAAAAAAAAATTGGTTTGTACTTCTGTCCTCTGTGTTATAAAAGTTAAGTACATCAATAGATTTCCTCTGTCATACTTAGGTTTTTGCAAGTAACTTTAATTATTTTGTTTATAACATAACTGTCTTACTGAAGTAAAAATGGATTCCTGAAACTATTAATAACTACAGTAATATATAAGTAAATAGCATAAGTTACCTGCTTGGTCTTTGAATATTTTTGATATGACGACAGGCACTTTGTGCTCAGCACCACCCTGTAAGAGAGACATATTTACCATGAGATCTCAAGACTGAAGTGGTCATACTGAAAGGTAAAAGAAGAAAAGAGATGTTACCCATACCTTTATGCTTAAGCCCAAGCCACCAACTGGTTGTCTACGAAGTGTAACAGTTCTGTGCTTTAAAAAATTGTAGAAAAAATAAATTTAGGTGAAAATACAATATCTGAATGAGCATAAAAGATGTTCCTAGCTCTCATTTACTTTAAAGAAAAAAATTCTCAAAGGTAGTATAGAATCTGAATGATCAGTTCTGAGCTATCATTCAACATTGATTTATAGGCCCTTAATTCCTTATCACAGAGAGCAGAACTTGTAAGTGGTGTATTTAGACTTTAGTATGCTTTTCTATCTCTGGAATGATGTTCTTCCTGAACAGAAATTTGTGCATAGTTTTCCTTTAACAAGTGAAAACTATATGAAGACCTCAGATGTGTACATTTTCATAGCTATCATGTATGTGTATTTGTTCTAATATTTCAACCAAAAATACCAATATTTCCTAGTCTATATCTTCAGATCTCTCTGTCATTTTATGCTGAAAAGTTTTAGTGAGAGACTGCTTGAAATGTTGGTTTTTTTTTTTATTTCAGATTTAAGTGCATAAGGAAGATAAACCTTTATCAATATTTTTCTAGAGAAACCTATCATATGTTTAACAGTATGCTGAGTTTGACATTTCAGTAATGTGTAACTCATGGTGCCTGACAACATAATAATAGCACTTCATCTGTTGATAATAATTATATCATTGATGGGAACTTTTTTGGGACATGCTGAACAGTAGTGGATAGAATGGCATCTTTACAGTAACTCCTGAACATATAATTTTTTCTTTTTCTGTACATTAGAAATTGTATATAAGATTCCCCCATATGTATACTTTCTGTCTGTTTTACAATTTCACTATTTGATTACCTGATTCAGATAAATATAATTTTTTATTTCAATAGTCAAGACCATAATCTTATAATAAAAAGTTATTTTAATATATATACCTCTTTTCGTAACACTCATCATGCTAGACATATGTTCATTTTAACTCGTGTTCATTTTAAAATTGAAACAAAATAAATCTGGAATTTCAATTTCATTTTAGGTAATCCATATGGTAAAAAAAATAAGAATAGTTTCATACGTTTTCAAAATTGCTTCTGCTCCCATGAATACTGTACTCCACCATCTGTGCTAAAAATGGAAAACTTCTGCATTATGAACATGGTACCTGACATATCAAAAAGTTCATATGATACAATTTCAGCTGATATAATTCAGTTTCTTGGAAATCTGTGCTAATGCAAAATTTTTCACAGTGTTTTTTTTTTCCTTTGGAACTGTATCAAAACTTTTGATCAAAATTATCACACACTGACAAAGTTCAGATCTGATCTGAATCAGGATACATCCCTAACTTTGAATGCTGTGACTCATTCCCAAGAGCTGCTTACTTAATTCTTGTTTTACTCCACCTATACTTACACCTTGAAAATCTATTATCCTAATATATCCCATCACAAGGAGACCATAGAATAAATATTTTCACATTTGATTTAGCATGATCATACAACAAATAGAAAGCTGCTACGTGGATAGCTTTAGCTGTTTTATAAAAAAGACAAGTAGGGTATTAATGGCATCTTATACTTTCAAATAGAGCTAACATGCATTTTTTTATATGATTGATAGGTAGCCCTATGAAGCAAACTACTTGCATAGCATTGATATAATCTTGATATTTCTATAGTTCATAACATTGGTTGTTACAGATATTCAAATATTTCTATAGAAGAAGATATTAAGCTTGTAATTGCTATGACTATAATATATAATAATATATAATTTGCTATGAGTAGAAAAGATAACTTTCTTGCCCTGTTTGGCTTTTCTAAGGAAACATTAACAGCTGCTGTTAGAAAAAGGACAATCGGCCCAGTAGACTTTAGGTCTGAATAAGTCCTGAATTTATTATGCAAGGACAAAATTTCATGGCTATGAAATTTGGACTGAAATGCACAGTAGCTTTGCAAATAACTATGAAAGAAAATTCTACTCAAAAATACCTTGTCAAAACAGAACTGCAATATTTGTGGGGAAATACACAAACCTATCTTTTTGTGACATTAATGTCACTCACATATGCATGTGTATGTCTCAGTCAAACATACAAACAACTTATTTCACTTTTTGGTTGCCTGCAGGTGAGATATAATTTTTCTTTCCAGATGAATTTATTTATGGTTTTAGAGTGAAGTGAGATAGACATTAACATCACTGTTAAAAAAAATTAAAAATACAGTGCTATAGTTTACTAGGTAATTTTTATTTCATTATAGACATGGAAAACTCTTTAGACAGTCTTACTTACTATCTATCTGAACAGCAAAGCAGAAATTAAATTTTTTAAAATTAAACTTTTTTGCTTTTTAACTAGCATTTTGTTTTGTTTTGTTCAATAGTATCTACAGTTTCTTGAAACTATTCTCACAGGTTCCAAAGCACTCGATGTGATATAGCAATCACTCATTACAGGTGGGCTACAAAGCAGAAGCAATTATGTAACCCCATGGCACAACAGCCTGTTTTGTTTCCTGTTTCTAGGAGATTAGAGGACAAAGTAGTACCCCACATAAAATTTCAGGATGCATTTGAATAGACAATAAGTAATAATGTGAGACAGTAAGTAATACAACTGTAATTGGCAGGATACTAATATGAAATATTCCTATCTTTTTGAGACCTTTTATTGTTGCATGCTGTCAACTGGTGAGGCAGAAAATTTCAGGAACTCCAAGAATGATGCCAGACAGGGAATATATTGAAAAGCAGATACAACAGAAAAATTTAACCATATAAGACACAGACACCATTCAAAAGAACACTATGTCAACAACTGTACAGAGAAGAGACTACTTGGTAACAGGTGCAGTATTGCTTATAACAGTTAAAATGAATAATATAGCTGAAAAAAATTCTATACTTTTATTAGTTGCAAACTGAATGACAGTTTCAAACGTAATGGGGAGAACTATATGGTCAAATACCCATCTTTCAGGTTATGAGATAGCTCTACACAGAAGACTTACTAGATTCTGTTAAAAAACCGAGTAACTTAATAGAAAAGTTTATCTCTGGGAAGGTCTTTTATGCCTTAGTATTTAAGTGGTACGACTGGAGCTTAATGGGCAACATGAGAAGGCAATTGCAATGCTTATTTCTGTTGCTGTGTTTTAGGAAGATTTTATATCCACCTGCCAATGCCTACCTAATATGTCATTATTAGCATTATAACCATTATTGTTAACACCTTTACTTGTGGAAAAGAATCACTCATTAGAAAAAAGTACGTATCTATCTTAATAATGTACTATGGGGATTTCAGAAGGCGATTCTGCTTGAAGCACTCCAAGATCATTGATAGAAAGAGAAGTTTTGAAAAAAGACTCTGTATGTGCAATATTTTAATTTTCTGTTCCAGTCTGCATGAAAATATTAGTGAATACATATATTATCTCCAAGCATCAAACTGAAGTACATCGTGGAAAAGGCTGGAGCACTTGACACAGACCATGTTCTTCAAGTTTTGTAGAAACTGTTCTAAGAAACAAGCCATTCACAATGGCTAGGACAGGTTGGAAGAGACAGATCACCAAGACTGTAATTTTGTTCTTTTCCCTTCTACTTATCGATAAGACTACTGTGATCACCCTACCAGTGTCCACCACAACTGCCCTGTTTCCACAGCAAGGAGGTCAAGTGGGGAATCCTTGTGCTGATTTGTCTCCTGGGTGGGCACCTTTCCTGTTGTAGAAGCTTGATGCTGACAGCATAAAATTTGGTGGGAATAACTCCCTTATGGTAGGACCATATTACGAGCTGGGCAGAGCTGCCAAGGTCACACCTTCTCACATTCCCAATAATGGCCTTGAGGGTAACTAAGCTGACCCAGTGTGATAGTGTCACTTCCTCTCCATTTTTTGGCTTTACTGACCATTACAGGGTTAAATTCCTGGTACCAACTCCACTTGTTAGCCTGAGTTCTGTGCCCATGGGCTAAGAGTAGTTGGGCTAAGCTCTGCAGCTATTGAGGCCTATGTGCCTTATACTACTTCAGATATGGGCAAAAATGGGTCAACCAATACCAGTAATGTTTGTAACATGACCACACCAACAAATACTACGGAATGTAGGGGCGCCAACAGGCCCAGCATCATGACACATCAAAATTACCAATTAAGACAAAAATCACTGGTCTTGACTCAAAGGGACTGGTCACTTTTACTTAACCCAGAAAAGGAACAAGTGTAAATTATATGTTTTTGATAAAGAGCCATGACTAAATGTGCCGTTGTACCTGAGCCTATCCAGCCCCCACACTCAAACCACAACAGACTATTGCCTTAATCAATAGCAGACCAGTCCTGAAACATAAAAAGTAGATAAATAGGAAGATAGGAAAAAGTGAACAAAGAGAACAAAGAAATCATTGCTGCATTACAGGAATTTTTTAAAATAAATTTATTCCTAGTTCTAAATTTGCATCTAGTATTTACTGGAAGGAGTATTCTCAGAAGTTCTCCCTATTTGTTGAATGTAAGATGTCAAATTAACTACAGATACTACATGGCAGGTTGGCAATAGAAAAAAAGAAAAAAGCAGAGTTTGCCACCCAGGCCCTTGGGAAACATACAGGGGAAGGGAAAAAGGAAAACAAGAAAGTGCAATAATATAACTTAAAAGAGAAGCCTGTAACCTGTCCTGCATGGATGCAAGTGAAGAAACAGTCTGATACCTGAAGGGGTAAGAAGATCGTTTGTCCTGGTTTCACTGGGGATAGTGTTAGCTTTCTTTTTAGAACTTAACATATCAGCCATGTGTTCCTTTTCTTAGCAACCCTTCAAGGTACCACAATGAATTTACAAGATACGAAATGACTGAAGAAACAGATCTTGTGAGGAGAATGTGAGACTCATTAAAATGTATCATAAAAGGCAGAGATCCCGCTGGTTGTTACATATCCCAGAAGAAGAAAAGAGGATGTGGTGAATAAGGATATGTTGAAATTCTTCGGGAAATTTTCTCCTCAAAGATGGGGAGTTCCCATGGTGAGGGTTTTCTCAGCTCACACTCTTCACCTCTCACACCTCAAGCTTCCTCAGCAAATTGTCCAACATGTATTTAGCATTTTGCCAAATAGATATTTCCACTTCCACTCATACAGCCCTCACTTCTCACTCATTGGCAGCAAAATTCCACCTACCCAGTGGCTGCAGGTTGCTATGTAGGCACATGGCAACCTGGGGGGCCATGGTAGGACATCTACCCCCCCTCCTCTCTACCACAGAGGGCTGCTGCATATAGAAGAGATAACCCAGGGGCTAAAAGGCACAGCAAGCGGTCTTCTCTGGCACCAAAAGGGCTCAGACCTCAGCTAAGAACCAACATCTTAGTCTGGAGAGCAGATGTGGGAAGAGATAAAAGAAATATTCTTGACTAAGAGACACTGTTTTACAAACTATAAAAGACACACACGTTATGACAGAGGCAGAAGCCTCTTACACCCTGAAGTGTTTGAGACCTCTCCTCGAGGAGACTTGGGAAGCAAATCTGTGGTTACTTCCTTCTGGGGACTGAGGGAAAGGATGTCCATGTGTACTCCAATTGGACACAATTGGATGGTAAGGTACTTTGAATCCTAAGTTATATTATTTCTTCAGTAGCTGTAACATTAATAGGTACCTTTAACCTCACACTGAATACACCTACTAGTAGTTTCCCTTTTTATCCTTATTCCTGTGTAGTAAGTTTGTTTTAAGTCTTATGTCTGTTTTTTTTTTTTTTTCTATTAAATACATAGTTCATTCTGTAATAGACTGAATCAGTCGTTATTCAAGAACTTGGAAACAAGAGTGGGTATTGAGGTGCTGGCCACCTCAATAAAGCCACTGCCTGCTGCCAGAGGCCTGGGAAAAAGGCAAGGACTTATCTAAACCCCCACATCCATTTGTAACACTGACTTTCCTTGTAGAAATATAGATTTAAAAGTACAGTAGGGGCTGCTCTTGCCAAAATTATTTCCAAATGGAATTCAAAAGAGAGAGTACTTAGAATACTAAGGAGAGCATGTATGTAGAGCATGCTAACAAGAGCTGGATTATGGCTAACCACTAGGTCTAACAATATAGGCATCTACATGACAAGGCTAGAACCACACAGCCTTATGATACTATGATACATATTATATATCATACACCAGATGAACTCCAATGCCAACACCTGGGACTGGAACAGAGATTCCTTCTGTCAGTACATGGCAGTCAGGTTCAAAGAATACTTGACTATAAGCCAGAAAGCACTGAATTTTGATTGCTGCTTCCTTATTTACTGCTGTTACTACTTATGTATTGAAAAATTATGAAGCAGCTTTTCTTTAAAACTACACTGGGGGTGGGGTCTGAATTAAAGAACTTCATTACAAGTAGGATTTGCTATACTGTTGGTTATAATGTCTGGTTTCCAGGAAAAAGCTTTTTATTCATGGGTGTCTACATAAACTTTAGTTCCAAGTCTGGATCATTTTTAATAGCCTTCTACATACTTAGAAACAGTTGCATTGCTTAAAAGACAGTGGAACTCTTTAAGTGGAAAAAATTATTGAGACAATGTAAATGCAAGTCAAGAAAACTTCAAGAAAGAGAGGGAAACACACAAATTAGTCCTCTGTGGTAATATGTGATGCCTTATTCTCCACTTCCATGAAGTGAAGGCAAGATGTAATAAGGAACAGGCAAACCAAATCAAAACATTATTCTGAATGGGAGAGTCTTGAAACTTAACTTCTTGCACTCCACTGGTTCTCACCTTTTCCTAAAAGGACAGGAAGAATGCAGTAAAAATTGACTGAGGCATGTCAGTTGCTGTTCAGCTTTGTATAAAATCAAAACCAGATCTTTTCATCTGCTAAAAAAGACCTGGGACATCTGCAGATTAAATATAATAACATTTTTATCAGTTTATTATCTTACTATAAATGTTATATGATCTTATTACTGTAGATAAAAATTGGTGGGTTTTTGGTTTTGTTTGCATGGGGTTTTTTGTGGGCTATTTTGGGGTTTCTTTGAGGGGAAAGTGGATTTTTTTTGCAAATTTCTGAGAAGTTTTTTGGGTGAAAATGAAGTCACTCATTTTATTTACAAAGCTAGCCAAGCTAAGGGAGGATTATACAACAAAAAACCAAAAGCAAAACAACAAAAAACCCCAATCAATTGTTCTCACAAGTGTACAAAGAAAAAGCATTAGAGGAAACAGCCACAACTTCTAACAAAGGAAATTCCAACTGAGCATAACAATAGGAAAAAACTTCATATGGTTAAGCATCAAGAGCTGCCCAGAGAGCTGGAGATATTCCAAACATGAATGAAAACAAAGCTCTGAGCAACTTGGAAGCTTTCACCACTTTCAGCAGGGGGTTGAATTAGATAACCTCAAGAGGTCCCTTTCAAAATAAATTATTATATGATCTGTTCTAGTTAAGATGACTGACAAAGCCCATGGTGTTTTATTACTCTGAGGGAAGGAATCATATTAATGTGTCTGAATGAAACACAGTCTCAGTATGACTTCAGAATAATCCTCAGGTGCTCCCACACTGAGTTGTCAAATAGTCAGTTTGGGACAGGAGCTTTTTTGGCAAGCAGTGTGAAAAGACCCCAGACTCTTCTCAGACACAAATTACATAAATGCAGATCATCTGCAAATATGGATTTCCAGAGGTACTAATAACATATATTATATATGGGGCCTGTGTCAAGATATGACAATACTTTTTCCATTAAAAATTAGCTGATTACTTTCAATTCAAAAGGTATCCCGTAGCAACAAATTATAGCTAAATCCTACCAGAATACAACTTTTCTCTGAGTAATGCCAATCTGCATTCAACTTTGCACAGCATTTTACAGGTTGACTATAGTGAAGGTGAACAACAGAAGTTGAATCCATCAATATTCCAAATATTGATACTGGAAAGCCTCATGCTTCCATCACAGTCAGACAGTTTGCTCCTAACTGTTAAAAGTTTTAAACTTCTACAAGGCCTCTCACAATGTCTAAGCTACAATTTAGCAGTGCTGGCACAGTCATAGCTTCAAGTGTAATAGATTTATTGAAATTTCAATTAAGGGACACATATATTTATGTATATGTGTGGCTTATCAAAGTTGTGATGTCTTTCTTTTATCTTGTTTGTATGAGTACTCATCCTTAGCTGGACTCTTTCCACATTTCAGGAAGAGATTTTTTTTCAGGGATATTCAAAATGTCCTTTTCATTCTTCTGTTCTATTTATCAGCCTTTCTTTTAAGCTACTTATTCTTTCTATCTTTAAAAAGAAAAGGTTTTTGTGATGCTAAGAAATACTCATATTTATTTTGTGATGCAAACTTCTAACTGTTCTCAGAGCGGCAGCAAGACAAGCATATTATCTGTCATAATAAAGTTCCTAAGGAATTACTTGATAGATATCTTCTAAGTATCTAGGTCAGTTTTCCAGAGCATGGAAAACAAATAACAAATGGTTAAATAATGTATTTCTCCATACAAGTGATCTTAGTTTCAAAAGGAATACTCTTAATAATTCACTTGATACTTCAAAAAAGATAGAAAAAAGAGATAGAAATTGTTCATTATTAGCTTTTTTTTTTT
>VYXD01003042.1:20990-61044 GCA_013397195.1 Hylia prasina | reverse complement strand
TTTTTTTTTTTAAATGGGACTAAAATACCACACCAGCAATTGTAGAATAGTCACTGGGCAAACTGCAATATTAGCAGTTCTTGACATAGAAATTTCCTTGGGTTAAAAAAAAACCAAACCCAACTTTTATATTTTTTGCAGATCTGTCCCCTAGAGGTTTTCTAAAACAACATTCTTCTGTGTCCTTATTATCACCTAAGTTATAAAGCAAAATCCATAGAAATCTCATCAGGGATTTAAACAGTATTTTCAGACACTGTTTCTATTTTTTTAATCAACAAAACAACTAATCTTGCTGCTTTTCTTCCTTATTCACCTACTTTGCTTCATTCTAAGACACAGCTTGTGAAGCTAGAACATTGAGTATCCAGCATGCAAAGGTTTTTGCTACACTAATTCCATTAGACTCAAATAAGCCTCTGAGGAGTCCTCTTCCAATCAAGATGCCATCCGCCTGCATTCAAAACCTCTTTTCCTGACCCCTGACCAATTCAGAGACAATTCAGCTCTGTGAGAAGGACCAATTTTGTTAAAAAACAGATGGATTTCTCTTCTTCTTCTTAAAAAAATAAAATACAAAATAAAAGAAAGAAAATACTTATGAAAAGAGAAGAGTCATAAAACTGTGGACTGCCAACAGGAGAAGGATGAAGCAATATACATGGATGAAAAACAAAGAATATTAAGGATGAGGTACTGTATGTAAGAAATTCATTTTAGCTTCAGGTAAAGTACAATAGTACCTTCATGAAGTATAAAGTTAAATTAATGCCTTCCTGTTTCTCCTTTAACTAAAATTGATCTCTCCCAGTCTGTCATACAATTAATTTATTTCTGTGAATATTGTTAAACTTTAAACCTGGGGGAAAAAAAATCTGATAAAAATACTTGGCAGATAGGGAAACTGCCTATTTATTTTCAATTCACCATTTCTGTCAATACTTTTGTGCTTAGATTCTATGAGCGTGCACCAATTCAGAGAATCACAGAATGAGCCACTGAGTTTGGAAGGAATCACAGCGGGCTCCCTCCCTGCTCAAGCAGGGTCATCCTAGAGCACATGGCACAGGATTGTGTCCAGACTGTTCTTGAATATCTCCAATGAAGGAGACTCCACAACACCTGTGGCCAGTCTGTTCCAGTGCTCGGTTACCTGCCTATGAGGATACCGTGAGAGACAGTGTCCAAAGCCTTACTGAAGCTGAAGTTCAGCTGTTATCCATCCAGGAAGCTGTTTCATCACAGAGGGCAACTCCACCACTATGACTCTAATGCACCCACACATTCTTCCTTATTCTTAAAATCTGAACATCCCAAACGTAACATCAAGTCATGAAGACTTGCTCAGAACACTGGAATTTGCCAAGTCTGAAGATCTGAAATGTGCCTTGATGGAATGATTGTATGTTTAGCACATAAATATAAATAATATAAATATTTATAAATAGTTATAAACAATTACAAATGTTATATTATATAAAAACACATGGCAAAATATTACTTCCCTAATTAGCTCCAAATCCAGAAGGATTTTTAGAGATACCTAAAAGCAACTTGTCTACTGTGAAAAAATTGAATACAAAAAAAGCAGCTGATTTTACATTATTTTTTCTATATACACCTTGAAATTCAAAACTCAAGATGTATACAGAAAAACATGTTTTTCTGTCATTACTCTCTCATCCAGGTCAAAGACTGGAAGAAGTTAAATGGGCTGAACTGTCATTAAATTACAGTAAGCCAGGTATAAAATTTCTCATCAAAGGTGAAGCTTAAAAGTAGCACTTAAATGAATGGCAGATTACAACATATGAAACAGGAACAGACCTAGATGATGGTAGTCAAAGGTATTTTATAGTAAGAGTCTTTTATGCTTGGGTATCATCTCTATTGCTGAAAGCCCGACTCATCACAGTAGCTCTAGTGATCACTGATGTCTTTGCCAGTCCACAGCGTAGCATCCAAAAATACACCAGACTAGCAGAGCTAAATATGCACAGCTGCAAATCCTGTCCTCAGTGCTCCTCAGGATTAATGAACCTGTCAGTAAAAGGGAGCCTAGAAGCAAATGCATCCCAAAAATGCTGTCCCATGTAAGTGGCTGGACAAAACGTGTTACCACAAGTAGAAACAGAACTTTCGTTTTCAATAATTTTCCATTCAAATATCCCACCAAAGGCGAAAAGTCATTCTACACCCAGTTTTTTCTCCTCCCATGCATTTGAGGTGAGTACAAAAAGAAGGCAAAAGTTATTTCTATTTTTGTTGCAAAAGGACTAGTTTGATGAATATCCATGTGTAAAATATAGATTAACTACGAGTACCTGAGAATGAAAAAGTACAGAGAAAGGAGAATAAATCAGTAAGACAATGTGATCATTTATGACTGCTATAGCATTGACTTTCAAGTTACAATTTTCTATTAATATTTTGAATCATACAGAACAGGGGTGAAGATTATTCTCTTTAACCACTTGAAATATAAAGCATTTATCTCTGGAATTGCTGTCATGTAACTGTAATTGTAAAATTTACCAAACTCAGTGCTATACCAGCTATTTCAGCCCGATTTCAAATTCTGCTTTTGAGCTCCTATGTACTAGAAATTTATATATGGTAAAAGACCCCAGTGTTTACCTCCATGTTATACTCAATTTGTGTTGATATTAAATGCAAGTAGTCCAGAAGTTTTTATTAGGTTCAAAGTACAACGCAGAAAAAGTGAATATGGCCATGAAGACAGTCTAATCCATTTTTCTCATTAGAGTTTGACAACAGAATCCTGTGAGGACTGCAGATAACACTTTCAGAAAGGGACCTTGGGGAAATCTTGTAAGGGACACAGAAAAACAGATCAGACTCTTAAAATTTTGTTTTCAGAGTTTTCAGTGAGAAAACTTAGGGAAAATAAGGATAATGTTAACAATGTTTTCCAGGAAAGGGCAGCTTGGCAGGAGCTTATTTCTCAATAATATGAGGTAGGAGAAATCCCTTCTGAATGGATGTCATACCTAAAGCCATGTAATATTTTGCAACTCTAACCTAAATAACCATCTGAATTATACTTGACATTCACTTATTTTTACACATTAACATTACATTTACAACCAAGAAAAACTCTCTTTCTTTGCCACAGTCCTGGGAAGCATTTCTTTCTAGGCTCTACCCATTACTGTGATCACTACTGGTAATGAGATACAACCAAGGAACTTGGACTGATTTTGTATGCAGTGGCTGCATATTCCAGCTGTGCCTCCTTTGCAACGTCTATTACTTTCCAGAATTTATTTCAAAATTCAATTCCTTAAATATTATCAAAGCTTGTCTCCCTGCCCTTCCACCAGGAAATACTATTTAGGGCACCCATAAAATGTAGTAGAAGGCATCAAAATCAACGCAAATCTTGATACTAAAATGAAGGGGCAGACTTCGGTTGTTTGGGGTGGGGTTTTGTACTGCTTTAGGCTGAGGTTTGAGAATGGTGGGTGGGGGGGTGTCCTGCTGTATTTTAGATGTTGATCAATACATACACAGGTTTGATGCAGTATTTTCTCAGATGCTATTAGCGTGTGTTGATTCAATCAAAAGGTAACCTAGGACCATGTAGGACAGAATTTTGATACTTTTTCTATGAGATTCATACACAAGGCATTTAAACACCATTGAGTCCATAGCAATCATGTATAATTATATGCACAGATGCTATATACTGAAGCCTCATTATATTTTACTATGACTCTTGCAACTAGTTTGCATACAAGTTATCAGCATTACCAGCAATGTCTGATTAAAAAAAAAAAAAAAGCTGTGTTTTTTCATGCTTCTCAGTGAAGCAGAAAGTATATGCAAAGCTGATGAATGAGGCTTATACTTATCTCAGCAAACCAACCAGAAGTGGACATGCCTGTCACCGATCAACCTTTTTAAACATTTTAAAGAGCAAGTCATGTTCCACAGAATTCCATGGACAAGTACACAATTTTTCAAATGGCTAAAAGCTATTTCAAATTATTTTATGTGTGATATTAAACAATTTATACAAATACTTACTGCAGCAGGAATGAAATATTTACATATTGTAGAGGCAGACTCTCTAGCGTACATATACACACACTGACACCCATTATATGCTTTTTTGCTTCTAATTCTTAGCAGAGTATCACAAACTCACTTGATGTCCCCAGGTGCCATATTTTAAGTTTACATGACACATCCAATACAGCAAGCAGACAGAAACACTCTCCCTTAGCCCCCTCTGAGGAGGCTGCCATGAACTGTGCACTCTAAGAAACACCAGCCAGGTTCATGAAATTGATTTTACTCAGTTAAATTAAGCATATATATTCCAAACTCAAGAACACTGTTTCACTGTTTATATGAGGAAATGAAATACATTACTTAGGGATGTTGATAATCTAGACACCCTTGCAAGACTGCATATGCAAAATGTCACAAGTTTATCTAGTGACATTACCAAATGATCACAGAAGATTCCTCTATAGCTTAGAGGCACCACAGGCTTTAAAGATGCAGCATAACTGAATTTGGTTAAAAAAAGCACCACATATGTGCTGGCACTGATTAAGCTCCATCTGTGCCTGAAAGAGAGTTACAGTGAAATAAGTGCCCATCAAGTGTTCTCTCAGTCAGCTTAATGCCCTTGAACAGACATCCTGTCTGATACACAAACGAAGAAAACTGTGGTGTATCAGTTTACTCTTCAAATGCTTTCACTGGGAAATAGTTTTCTCTTTTCTCCCTTATTTTAATGGCCCAGTAATATTTGGTAGAAAAATGCTTTAATTTTGGTACTTATAGACTTTTTTTGCTTCTGTTAAGATTATAAATTCCATAATAAAGTATGTATAGCACCGGTCAAAAATGCAGTTTTTACACTTACGAATGTAGGTAAGCACAGAAGCCCCAACAACTCATAATTACTTGTATTTCCATTACCCAATAAAATCTCTTGTACTCCAGTACAACAAGGTGACCTCTGCAGAAGACATTAAAGTGAGCAGTCAAAAGCACAGATATATAGGACCACTTACATTTGCACTGTGATCACTTCCACTAACACAGACGACATCTTGTTTTTGAATTGTTAATACCTCTTTTGTAAGCTTCAGTCGGATGTCATAAGCATTTTCAGATACTTCATCATACAACAATGCAATACCAGTTTTAGTCTGCAAAAAAGAAAGGTATACACAAAAAATTTAAGAATATGAACATTTCATAACGGTGAATAACAAGCTCTATCTCATTCAATAAATAAAAAGCAAACAAATGAGCATTATTTACAGAAAGCAGAAAACCGGTCGGCTTTTCAGTCTTCAAATTGATTAGACATAAAAGCCTCTTTTGTACTGGAAAATACAGGCTAAGTGGTCTTTGAAGTAGACATTAATATGCAAAGAGTAGAAAAAAAATTACAAAAATTTCTCCATTGTACTCTTCCACAAAGCTGCCAATTAGTGATGTCCTATTTGACTTCATTTATACAAAGACTTATGAAAATGTATTAGAAACAGATAGGTATGTTGAAATGTATATGAACACATTTTCCATTTTTGGCAAGAAGTGAGGAAGTGAAATATTGTTCCTGTCTTAAAGATGTTCATTCCACTCTGTCAGAAAAAGAACTGTACTCTTCATGAAAGTTGCCATTAAGATACAGAGTTCTGTTACAGTAGAAAATTATGTTTTCACATTGAAAAATACATAATTAAACCAAGTTGTTTCAGAATTTATTTTGTTTAGGATAAGATGAACATACATTTCTTAAGTTACATCATCACTGGATTAATAACTAGTAAACTGCATGGGATAGTTAACTTTGGTATAAACATGTTTTCTCCATACGTAGTAGAAAAGAAACTTTCTTTTAATTTCTGATTTATTCTTATTTCTTAAATTTCCCACTAACATTCAGTTAGATGTTTCCTTAAACAAAAAACGGTGGTATTAGAACTGCTTACAGCTATTTGTTAAAATATGCAATTAAAATTTCAGATCTTACATTCACTGAACGGAAGAAAAAAACACCTGCTCAGAAAGGTGTTCATATTTAAAAGTACTATTTGTTTATTAATTTAAAAGCATCATCACAGCACTGAATGTTATGCAAGTGAAGAAAAATCAAGAATGATTTAAGTTTTAGCTGCAGTATTTCTTTTTAAAAGAAGATTTAATATCAACTTTTTCATTTATGTTTTCTTAAATGGTAGACTGTAAAAAACAGAGTAATAGAATTAAAGAAGAAACATGTCCTGTGTACTGAATGAAAACTTGAGGGATTTTAAAATAAAATTAAACATAAAAAAATAGCTTCATAATATTTTCATTTCTATAAAATGAGGGAGGAAGGTCTCTGGTGATTGCCAACAAAACCTTTCAGTCTTTAAAAACAGGATCAGCTTAAGCTTAAGGCACTTAAATTTGGTGTAGCTCTATGCTGCAACTGCAACCTCCCTTATAGCAGAAATAGCAAATGCAGCCTAGACAACAATTAAATTTACTCTGAATTATATAGAGAGCAGTTGCTCAGGTGAATTGTTCATGCAGTTGGGCTATCCCTGGGTTCAAAGCAATTGTGGCCATGTAGGTCACTTCTGCCATTTAAGACACTGAGATATCCTAAGACCTCTGAGCATGTAAAGCTGACATAGGCTATTTAGGATACCCAGGTCCTTTTCTAGCTGGAGGCAAGAGCAGATTTTCATGTTTATAATGAGATACAAACATTGATCATATCAGTAGACATCCACATGAATACTGTGGATCTTCAACTTGTAATTGGTGTCACAAAAGTTTTATTGTGCAAAAATCACAGAACAGGTTGGGGTGGGAGGCTCCTTAAAGATCACCTACTTCCAACATCTTGGAAGAACACCTTCCACTAAACTAGATTGCTCAAGGCCCTATCCAACCTGGCCTTGAGCACTTCCAGGAATGGGACAACTTCTCTGAGCAACCTGTTCCAGTGCCTCACTACCCCTCATTGGGAACAATATCTTTCTAATATGTAACTTAAACTTATGCTGTTTCAGTTTAAAGCTATTCTGCCATGTCCCATTACTACACACCCTTGTGCAAAGTCCCTCTCTGGCTTTCTTGAAGGTGGCCTTTAGATACTGGCAGACTGCTCTCAGATCTTCCTGGAGCCTTTTCTTTCCCTGATTGAAAAACCCCAATTCTCTCAGCCTGTTTTTGTAAGGCAAACCCACATCTAAGACAGGTGATCAGAATCTGTCCAGACAGTGGTGAGCAACAGACACCTCTGAAGCATGATTCTATCTGATCTCTTTTATACATCTATCTAGAAGGGAACAAGTGAGTCATAGTTCTCTACTTTGACTTATAAGGTAAATATAAATAACAACTCAAATATAAGTGTCTAATTGTGGGCAGAAAAATCTATTCAGTATTTGCTGGGTATGTCTAAGGGAAAGAAAGTTCAGTCATGCTATAAAGCCTTAATAATTCTCACTTGTTTGAAATCCAACATTTCTTTATTTTTCCAAGATTTTGAGTCTTTTCACATTTTCAGCATCTGTGAATGTCTTATCAATACATTTTTGTGAATAACAACATATGAAAACTATGCTGGTACCATCTGCCTAAAAGCCATGCTGCCAGCAGGATGCATTTCCAAACAGCAGAACTACGGCCCTGAAAAAACACTGTCCCTGAATTTTACTGCTGTTCAGATTTTGTGCATCATTATCCCACCTGGACTGGTGACCAGTCACTTTTGCTGTCTATCAGAGAATGTTTTACAGAAACACTGGAAGTACAGAGCTCTGGAGCACTCTTTATACAGTTAAAACCCCAAACAATTCTCTGGCTAGAAACTGTTACATGTGTCCTAGTTTCGGGCAAATTTTGGGAGGAAACCTCTGAATGGAGTCCCTCTGAAAAAGAAAATTCAAGCGGCCCCTTCCCCCTACTAGTTTGGGAAAAGCTTTCCTTTGAGAAAAGTAGAAAAAACCTATTTATCCATCCAACAAGCAAAGTGTTCACAAGCATAAAAAATTAATAATATTAAACAATGAAACTTCTTGCTGTTCTGAAGAGATGGCAAATTCAGAAAGTCCTTGTTGTGGGGTGTAGCTCGGCTCACTCAGTCTCTTATCAGTCCCCCCTGCACTTGAAAATGCCCCATCCCAGCCCTGGGGGGCCACAGGTGTGAGCTCCCAGTGTTTTTCTGGATTTTGAGTCCAGAACAGGCTGATCAGTTCCAAGAAAAAGAAAAGCCATAGTCCAGAGTACTTCTCTGCCTCAGCTAGCCAAAAAAACTAACTAAAAGCAAACCATGTCTATGCTGCAGACAACAGTCTGTGTGAAGAGCGAGATGGGGGGGACCAAGTGCAGTTTCTGATAACAAACTCCATGCTTCTCTCCTCCTTTGCTCTCAGAAACAAACTCCATGCTTCTCTCCTCCTTTGCTCTCAGAAACAGTCTTTAAGGTGCAGAAGTTAATATCCGGCATAAAAAGAACAGACTCGGGATACAAACATCATAAATTCACCCAAGGACAATATATTTAGAAGAAACACAAGGAAAAAAAATTCTAAACTGTCATTTGTAACAGATGATCAGGTAACAAATGAAATAAGCAGATTGACCTATTAAAGAGTTTAACATTTTCCATCACACTATTTCAACTGAAGTCCAACGAAGCTTATCTATTACTATTAAAATCCAACACCTATGTTACACTTCATCTAATTCCTGACGCGATCCAAGATGATGCACAGCAATACCTTATTTGCTTTCAGAATCAATAAGGTGAATCTGGATTTCTCTCAGCCTTTCAAGTCAGCTTTTTTTAGACCATTATAAATGGCTTTGAATCAAAGTTCAGCACATTCCCTTGTTCTCTCTTTGTGTTAAAGAGATGGTACACATAACTCTAGTGGGCAAATCCAGACAAAGGATTTCTTCAAACAAAGACCTTTAAATGAGAACTTAGTCTTTGTTTGTATATGTGTATCTCACATTTAACTAGCTATGTTCATCCTGATTTCTCATTTAAAAACTGGCTATAAAGTAGCCATTCAAGGTAACTGATATCAAAAGCTGAAGACTGAAAAGACAAAATAACTCTCCAAAATAAGTATTGTTAGAGATCATATGTTTTGTAATAAAAAGCATGCAGTTCGTAGGGAACTATATTGAAATCTCAGTAAGATTTCAGTGCTCACACTGAGAGGTAGGGGAATACAAATTTAAATTCACTTGGGCAGAAGAAGAAATTAAATGTTGATTTTCATATCTCTGACAGTTTTCTAGGCACTGGCTTCAGGAAGAGGAGTGTGTGGGTGTTCATGTGCATGTTCACTACATGGTGGGAGGAAGAGTAAAGAAGATCAGTAGTACAAGCATCACAGCAGCTGTGACTTTTAAGAAAGCATAGACACTGTTCTGTCTTTGAAAAAAAGAAAAACCACTGAAACTTACTTTCTCAAACTAGCTCAAAAACTGTCAATACCACAGAAAACGTTCTTCTCTAGACGGAGCTAGAATGGCAGATGAATCCCTTTTATCAGTTTTACTGCTGACTACTTAAGAAGGTCCCTAGCCAGTGTACTTGCTTTAAAGCACTCCCTGTTCAGCATAATATTTTGGGACCCTACTCAAAGAAACATGACTCTTTCAATGTGCTGTATCTGCAGTCTAAAGCTCACAGGTGCAAGTTATGTTTCAAGGTAGGCATCTTTACAACAAACTTCAGTCTTACTGGTATAAAAATACTTGTCCTCACTGCTGTAAGCTTTATTTTGCAATAGATTGCAAAAAATTTCCTCTGCATTGAGTTACATTGGTTCTCCAGGAGAAAACACCATTTGCTGATCTTAGTCCTTAATAAATACATCCATAGCTTCAAGGGCACTGCAGTTCAATTTTTATCTGCTAAAATTCATTCATAAATGACCTTTATTCATAAATAAAATTCTTAAAGCACTGTATGTGAACATTTTTTTGTGAAATGATACATTATATTTCCAGATTAATATTTATCAGGAACACTTGCATCCCACAAGTCTAGAGATAAAATTCTCTAATCCAATTTCATTTCTTAAAATGAAATTAACTCTATTGAAATATCTGTGGTATATTTATGGTTGGAACACTTGATGAGGACACATAACAACTGGAGCCACTGATTTTTATCCTACATCATTTAAGATTAGGAAGAAAGAAAACTTAAGGCAGCCCTACATGCTGCCCTGAGCACTAAGTTACAGCAGATTGACATCTACTCTCTCTGTAACAACTGGCTTAATGTTTTCTAAACCACATTTTCTATCATGATCAAAACAAAAAGATACTTTCTCAGAGAAATTCAAATTTACAATATCCTTGACAAACATAAAAAGATTTTAAATGACATGAAATACAAAGGGAAAAAAGTGCAAGGTGTTACACTAAAAGCCAGTCATCTGCATGAAAGAAGAAAAGCTCTTCGTCATGTGTTAAAGAATGGAAACAGGCACATAGCACTGAGGATTGGCAGAAAAATAAGGGCATCAATATTTTGCTGTTGCAATAAAGGCAAACATATGCTTTCTTCACATTCTTTCCCACTTATTTGTTTTTTCTCAATCTTACAAGACAGTACCTAAAAGTAGGAATAAAAGTACAGTTCTTTAGTTGGGTAATAGAGAAAGTTCCTTAAACACTGCTGAGTGTGAGGGAGCAAAATTTCATGTCCATGAAGTAATCCATCACCAGTGTTGCATTTAATACATCTTAGTATATTGTTTCCTTTTATACAGTATTATGTCAGTGTTGTTTCATGGCTACACTACATCAAAGAGGTAATGAGCTGAAAAGGGTCATGAGAGAAACAAAAAAATATTAGAACAGGTCAGAGATCTGTAAAATAGGATGTGTACGTAATTCAAGATAAATTCAGGTTATTTCATTTAAGACTGCATATATGAGAACATAGTGACAGTTTCAAGTACTTCAAAATCTATTACGAATAGAGCAATCAGGAAAGAAAATAATTCAGAATTCTCCTCCTTTGACTATATTCCGGTTATGAGGAAATGGAAGTCCTCAAAGAGATTGCTTAGATAAATTATGGACATCAATTGCTAAGGGATTCTGAGAGAAAACTAAACAAACAGTACCAGTAATCCTCTCACAGGGAAAAATCCCAGAAAAGAAAATCTCCTTTAGATCTACTTCATGCTAATATTCAAAATTATGTGACTTCCTGCATATGAATAAAGTTCTGAATCCAAGAGAAAACCAAAAATGACAAAAATGTTAAAGAAGATGGGTCACAGGATAGTCATCTGAAGAACACCACTTGCCACAGGAATCCAGATAGAGGATACCACATTAACCACTACCCCCAGTCTGAGCATCAAAGCAGCTATCCACCCATCTAGATGGAGGTTATGGCAACAAAGTAGCAAACAAACATATCTATTCCTTACACTAAAATACTGCTAATACAAATAACAATGTTAATAACAAAACTGATTCTTTGTTTTAAGATATAAACGCATAAAAATATGTTAATTTTAAAAAATTCAGGAAAAAAATCACCATGCTTATTGGCACTCTAGGTAAAATATGTCAGAAGATGATACAGAAAATACCTGGATGAGAGCAGTATCAGGTATCTTTCTGCTTTACTACTGCCCACTCTCAGCAGTATCCAACTGCCACGTACAGAAGGATGCAGCAATGCCCTTACATCCATTAGGCGCACCAGTCCCACCCATCTCAGAGTCCAAAGGCCAGGACACACCCAGAGTCATGGCAGGAGCCCCAACCCCCCTTTCACACCCCTCCAGGTGAAGCCCCACAGGTAGTCCACCAGCAGCTGCTTCTGCCTCCCTTCCCAAAGGAAGCCCTGCAGCTGGGAAACAGCACCAACACCAGCACTGCTGCAATGATGAAACTTGTGGCTGCCACAGTGGTCCAGCTCTTACACTACTGCTCCTGTCTGAAGGGAAATATTTCAAATTAAGATGTCTGAATTTAATTCCAGTTAGAAAGAAACACTGTCAATGTTAATTTTTAATGCTGAATTCTTTTTAGTATTACAAAATCAACAAACACCCCCACCTTTTAAACTAGAGTAATATAAAATCAAACTAACTGATCTAATAGCTACCCAACTTTTATGATATACTTGGAAAATACACAGCTTCTTTCAGCTCCTATTCAAAATAAGCACGCCCACAAGACAAATGCACAGGAAATTACAGGAAAAAACCACAACTGCTTTATAGCCTCAGTAAGAAGTCAGTAAGACTACTTACGTTTTTCATACCATTTTTCAAGACTAATCATGCATTTTTATAAGAGCTGTAACTCAATTTCATAAGTTCATAATGTTCACAATCATTCTCAGTAAAGAAAATCACAAATTTCTGATAACTCCTTTCAAAAAGGGGATTCACATTCTCAACAAAGCCAGTGGAATATTATCAGATGGACACTATTGATTCTCATGTAAGTCAACTAAGACTAAAGATAGTGAATTAAAATTTACTGTAAATTTTAAATGCACTCTTTGATAAGAATCAGCATCAGAAATAAAGAGGGTCAAAACTAGGTATTTAGGAAATCAATGAGTGAATTTTTCCCAAAAGCACTGATTACATCCAAAATACATACCTTCTATAATACTGTTTTGATAAAGATTTTCTTTTACATCTGCATTTATTAATAATGATATTATGGATTGACATTTCAATATACACAGTTGTAAAAGGTATATTAGCATTACAAGTTTTTAGAAGATTTTAACTGCAGCATGACAATATCACGATCTAACAACTCAGAACAGTTTTTCCTAAATTTTCAAGGGCGATACTCAAGGTAACAGAAGTTTGAAAAGACGCTCTCAATATACAAAATTTAAAAGTCTGTTTTGTTGCTTACATCACAACCTATTCAGTAATCAAAAATAGCCTTAGAAATTCATATCTCTTAATGACATTAGCCTTGCAAGAAAAGTGATTAACAGCTGGCTCACAATATCTGTGATCTTAATCAGTAAGCACTAATATCTTGTTTAATTACTGCAAGCTCAGTACATCATGAACTAATGAGATATGATTGATTGTTGTCATTCTCATGCACCTCTCAAAACATCAGACACAAATATTTGAAGTCTGTATTGTACCTTTGAAAAATGAACTTCCAGAATGTCATGTCAGAATAAAAACTGTCTCCTTAAAAACTCTAACAAATGTTAATAGAGACATATGGTTAAATTTTCTAATAGAAATTCTAACCCAGAAAATTGCCAAGGCTCAAACTATTAGAAAAATTGCCTAGTTTTATTTTGATTTAGATAGTATCTTTAAGTAAATGGCTTAAGAATATAAAACCTCAGAATGTAAAGATGCTCCTATGCTTACAACAGTTTCCAACCAGTCCAACAAGAAAACATAAATTTCACACTTCAAACTAAACCACTTAGCAATAGCTGGAAAGAACCCACAATATTCCCTTCAGAGATAATTTAAAAAAACTATTATCAGAAAATTAATGTGATTATTTCTATTGCTGATGCCATGAATCTTACCCTGGTGGGGTAATCAGCTGAAGCTGATTAATAAATGTTTCTGTTGTTATATCAAAAGGCAAACAAAAAACTAAGAGCATAACAAAAACACCTCACCCATTTTCTTAACCTAGAATAGCCAAGTAAATAGAATTTTTTTTTAATAGAATACCAGATTTTGATTAATCCTGCTCTTCATGTCCTTCCCCCTTTGACTGATATAGGTCCACCACATGCATTCTTTTACAATCTTTTGCATAAAATTCTTGGTGGTTTTTTTTTTGTTTTTTTTTTTGTTTTTCTGTCCTATTAAACTGTTGGGTTACTCTGCCAAAACCAAGAAGAAAGCCATATCTAACTGCTTCATTTCTGAATAAGGTGGAAAAGAAAACAGGTCCAACTAGGAAAAAAGTACTAAAGTTTTCTGCAGAAGACAAAGAAAAGACAAACAAACAAAACAACAACAAGAACAAAATAATAATAAATAACCAGTTTCAAGATCTTAAGCAGTTATCCATCAGAAACTGCAAGTGTATTAAAAAAAATAGCACAGAAAACCTAGGGACACTGAAGGATATTTGCAGTATCCAGTAATTGAAGAAAAACTGCAGGTAATTTAAGTATTGAAAATACAATGATTTATTTGAATTCAGATTTCAGACAAAGATTTCTTATGATGGAGATATGTATTCTAAACCATTTTTTAAAAGCAAGAAAGCATGTAATCAGAAATATCAAGCAGAGATACAGATTCAACTCTCATTTAAAAAATAATACATGGTCTGGGATGAATGAATGTTTGTCCAGAATTCAAAGAAACTCCTATTCAAAGCATATACAGTCTAGTCTCATTAGCATCAAGACAAACAAGAAGATCAGTACTAAGAAAAGAAAATAAGTAACTGATGCTAAGCCTGATTTTGGCAGCTACATATAAAACTTGTTTCATATTTTTCTCAACTTCAGTAATTTGCTGATTGACAACCAGTACATGCAACTGACTGATACACAGGCCCTGTAACTATTTGACTTAAGCCTACAGAGGTGCATTTACACATTTGGATTCATATATTACAGAAAGAAAATAAAGAAAGGAAACTAAATAGGAAACAATCAAACAGTTCTGACTAAAAAGGATTCAAAAGTAAGATATTGATAAAAGAGCTGGACATTTAAAGGGTTTTAATAAGATGTTGCCAAAAATCTGCATCTCTGAGTCATAAATGTGCAGCAGAATTTTATTTTATCCATAATCATTTCTCCAGTGTCATCTGTCCCTTGGTGTTGTTAGTCACAGAGCACTAGACCGCCACAGTACTTGACTGACACCACATGGAAAGTCTCATCCCCACAGACTGGGGGTAAAGCTGATGTGTATCATCCACTGCAGACCATGGCAAAGGTCACTGAATGAGCTCTGGACTCGTAGGGGGAGCAGGAAACCAAGGAAGAGGAGCACCAGCTTCTCTGAGCACAGGTTGCAACAGCACCAAGTTAGGAAAAGAGAGCTCCTGCATAAAGCAAGCAGCAATCAGTGCTTAGCAAGGCAGAGCATTAAACAGAAGTCAGCTGGCAAAGTGACACCAGAATTTTTAACCCAAGGACTTCAGGAAATCTTATGATAACCTTCCTGTCCCAGAAAGGCATTAACCAGAACAATACAAACTCCTATCACTGAGAAATAGCAGGAGAAAAGGATGGGACTGAAGAGATTTATTTTAATTTTAGAACATGGAACCAAAGAACTAAAACAAACTCAGAAACAGACAAAACCCTGAGACTTAAAGGAAGAGAAAGCAGAAATTGTAATTGCTTCTTTTCAGACAACATCAACATCATCATGAAGTCATACCAGTACCATGGCAGAACTACTGTTAGGTTATCCTAGTGGTATTTCACAGTGGAAAGGTGGAAGGAAGTAACACTCATGAGCACACAAATATTTTGGTGAAGAGACACTGAGAATACAGATTCCTTTGTTGTGTATATTTGAAGCATACTTATGAATGGCCTGTGTTCAGAAAAGGTACATGACCTTAAATACATGATCAACAGATTTGCAGTTTTATGCAAGTATACAAGTCAAACTTGCAGGGTAAGAAGCATGATTGCACTTTGTGAAGGAAAGCAGGAGTAGAGGTATGGATGTAAAAAGACAGGAGAATAATTCTTGGTATAACAAAGCTTAGTTAGGGAAGAGTAAGAGAAGATTAAAATAAGAAGAGAAAACAGGAAGCGGAATTAACAGTAATAGAGGAGAAAATATAAAAATTAAAGAAAATTAATATTAAAAAAGAGGTAATTTCTAGAAATTGCATGCTTAAGACACTAGCTGCCCACTGACAAGCACATCTATTTTTTGCAGGAATTATCATCATAGGTTACTAATCCATAAAAGAATCTGACACATTAGCTCTACTCAGAGTATTAGAAATATGGGTTAAAAATGGAAACAAAATTTACAACAGATGTGTGCAGCAAACGTGGTATTCAATATTTGCAAGTGCAGCTAAACAAGAAGCCATAAAACATAGCTGGTGGTAAACAGGATCTTGCCTGAGGTTTACCACTGCTTCTCCCAACATCACACAGCTCTCCAGGATGACCAATAATGGAAACTGTGCCTTTGCACTCTACTGCTTCCTTATCATCTTGTGCCAGCCCAAAGATGGATGAGATAACTTAATGATCACTGATCACTGATCACCTAATCCCATTTTCGATGCCATATCTATACTTATGTGTGTTTTATACCCCTTTTACATACTGCCATACTTTCTATTACCCCTTTTCTGCACAGTAGAAAACAAGAAAACAATGTGCTTTTCTATGGAAGTGTTAAGGGGATAAACGTTGAGAATATTACTGTTTCAGTCTTTCTGTGACATACTGGTTTCAGACAACTATTCCTACAGCTGAATATTTACCGTGCTTTTTTGTTGTTGCTGTTTTGTTTTGTTTTGTTTTGTTTTGTTTTGCAATGCCATAACACATAAAGCATCACATGTCAGGATTTTCTGTTTTGCAGATAAGGATTTTTTGATTAGAAGGTGCAGTACAGGGCACCTCCCCTGCTCCTGCTTAGGTTTGCTTCATTACACGAATGTCAAAGGCTTACTTTAGCTCTTGTTACCCTCCTTTGATTTCTGTACTACAGGGATACATTTCCTATATTCAGATGATTCTCACTGGTGTTCATGGGCCATTAAAAATCCTGGGAGTAATCTTAGATAATCTCTCTCCATTGCTTGTACCTGAAAGTCAGCTATTATTTTCTTCTTATAAAAGAGGAACAGCATTCTAGCACAAATGCTCAAAAAGATCGTAGGGATTTAATTTTAGTCCCAATGAAGCTGAAGTCAATTGAAAATTCTCAGTCAAGTCAGGCTTTCATTGTAAAAATAATTAGTTTAAATTTTGTCACAAATGTTGACAGCTTTTCAAGTTGTAACATTCATAGCATAGTTATTACCATAACTATAAAAATTCATGTAGAAGGACATATTTCAGGATTCTGCAGTTTTCTTACATAAAATCCACCTGAATCATTTCGTCAACTGCTATCAAGACCCCCAAATGATGCTGGTTAAAAATTCATTAAAAATTCCTTCAAGTTTCTGAACAAGCAAAGGGTACATTAACAAATTATAAATATATGCAACATCGTCATTTAGAAATGAAAATGACAATTAAAAAATATCTAAGTAGTATCATTTTATATTCTATTTCCAAGGCTATCTCAGAATAACAAGGGCCAAGTTACCTACTAAATACTTCAGGTTAATACAATGAAAACATTTGTCAATAAAGAATGAAGTAACAATCAGACACAAAAGAAGCTTTAGTAATTGTGTTTGAAAAAAAGACAATGAAAACTGAACACAAAAGTGAAAACCTAATCAGACAGTTACAGGAACCTTTCAAAAAATTATAGTTGAATAATAGAATAATTTCTATGGAGATGTTAAAGAAAAAAGATAAACAAGAAAAAAAAAAACAACAAAAAACCCAATCACAATTAATCTACTTAAAGAAATGCAAAAAATCCATATTAGTAGCCCTCTTTCTTGCTTGTTTTCCTGATTGTGCTAGGGTTTGCTTTATTTTTTAAAGAAGGATCAATTAATAAAACAAAAAGCAATGTGGATCTTTTTTTCTGAAATCTGATTATTATAATAAGCATGGAAATGCTAATCATATTTATTTTTCTGCTCTCACAAAGTGAGGGAGTTTTTGTTTGTTTGAGACTGTACACTTAATAAAAAAATGTCAATCTTACAGGAAAACACTAAGACAGAAACACTGAAGGGATAAAGATGGAAGGGGCTTCCAGAGATCATCTAATTCAATGCGCCATGAAAATCACAGAATCATAGAATGTTAAGGGGTTGGAATGGAACTTAAAGATCATCTAATCCCAACCCCTCCCTCCATGGGCAGGAATATCTCCCACTAGACCAGGCTGCTCTGCTCAGGATCATGTGCAATCAGGTTTTGAGTATTGCCAATGATGGAAATCTTGGATAAACCAAGATGGACCTTTTCCAGTGTTTGACCACCCTCACCATGAAAAAAAAAAAAATAATCCTTGTTCAACAGAATTTCCTGTGTTCCAATTTTTGTCCATTGCCTCTTTCAGTGGCCACTTCTGAGAACACTCTGGCTCAGTCTTCATTGCCCCCTGCCAGCTGGGAATTTTTCCACATTGGTAAGACTGCTCTGAGCCTTCTCTTTAGCTCTACAGTCACAGCTCTCTCAACCTCTTCTCATATGCCAGTTGCTCCATCTCCTTGATCTATTTAGGCGTTTGTTGGACTTGCTCCAGCCAGCATGCTCATATCTCTCCTGCAATGGGGAGCACAGGACTAGACACAGGACTCAAGATGCTGTCTCACAATGCAGAGCTGAGTGGAGGGGCAGGATCACCTCCCTCCACCTGCTGGCAATGCTCTGGCTAATCCAGCTGAGAGAGCTGCTGTCTTTAGCCACAAGGCTGCATTTCTGGCTCAGTTCAATTTGGTGACCACTAGGATCTGGGCCTTTTCTGTAAACTTGCATTCCACCCTGTCAGCCTCCAGCCTCTGCTGGTGTCTGGAGTTATTCCTTCCCAGGTGCAGGACTGTGCACTATCCTTTCTTGGACTTCACGTCAGCCTACTCTCCAGCCAGTGCCAGTCCCCCTGAAAGGCAGCACAGCCATCTGAAATTATCAGCCAGTCCTCCCAGTTTTGTACCTTGTGCAAATTTTCTGAGGGCTTTCGTTGTCCCAACCTCCAAGCCATCAGATGGTAAACAGTACTGGATCCATTACTGATTTCCTCACTATGGCACTAATGACAATACTCAACTTGGACTTCATGCCAGAGACCACAACTCTTTTGACAATGGCCAGTTTTAAATTGCACTTCCCCATTCATCAAGTACATATTCCATTAATTTGTCTATGAGGATACGATGGGAGCCAGTGTCAAAAAATTTGCTATATGCAAGATAAACATCCACTCTTAGACCCCCATCCACCAATCCAATGACGTCATTAGGGATGACTAGGATGTTGGTCAAGTGAAAATTCCCCATTATAAATCACTGCAGAGTACCTTCAAACACCTTCTTGTCTATCACGTTTGGAAGTGAATTCCAGGTGAATTTGCTCTATTACGTCTCCAAGGATCTCGCCAAGGATCCATGTTTATTGTCCTTCTCAAAGACAGGCTTTCCTCCAGTCCCAACTGCCACGATGTTTCCAAAATTACCAGGAGAGGCCTTGCAATAACATCAGCCAGCTCCTTCATCACTTTTAAATACCTTCTGTGAGCTCCTGCTCACTTGTGTATGTCTGGTCTGTTTAAGTGTTCCATAACCTGACCCTCCTCCAACAGGTCAAAGCCTTGCTTGCTCCAGATTTTCCCACTGGTATGGCGCACCTGGGCTTGCAGACGCATTAGACCATTACAGGTGAAGAAGTCACTGAGTACCTCAGCCTTTTCCATATCCTCCATCAGATCCTTTGTCCCACTCAGCACTGTCCTTTTGCTGCTGATGGAACTGTAGAATCCTTTCCTGTTACTGTACAGGCCTCCAGGAGATTCAAATCCAGGTGCCCTTTGGCTTTCATAACCCAATTCCTTATGATGATACGGTATTTCTACATTTCTCCCAGGTCACCTGTCCTTGCCTTCACCTCTTGTATGCTTTCTTTCTGTATTTGAGTTCAATGAGAAGCTCCCTGTCCATCATGCAAGCCTCCTGCTGTCTTTGCTTGTTGGGATGGACTATTTTTGAGCTTAGGGGAGGTGATCCTTGAAAATCAGTGAGGGGATCTCTCCTAGATCCCTCTTCTCTCCACAACTTCCATGTATCCTATGGGATTCTTTCAAGCTGATCTCTGAACCGCCCAAAGTCTGCTTGCCAGAACCCTGAAGTCAGGATCCTGCTTTTTACCTCCTTCTCTCCTCCAAGGGGCTTGAACACCCATCATCATGTGATTGAGTGAGGGAAAGAAAAGTGACTGAGAATATTGTCATCAGATCTGGAAAAACCACAAATGTTTCTTAAAATTTATAGGTAAATACAAGTTCTTATCTAAAAATAGACAGTTGAAGAAGAATTGAAGGGAGCTCTTGAATTTAGAAAAAATAGAACTTTTAAACATTTAAGTTCCAATTTCAACTTAAAGTTATTTATACTACTTACATCATTTACTGAATTCCGTTCCCTGATAAAGCCTCAAAGCAGTTCCTAACTAGTTTAGTTAGGCTACAATATAATTTTGAATTATCACTACTGACAAAGTCAAAGTAAGCACCAACTCTTGCCATTCTCCTCCAGGAAATAAGAAATTAACATATTGAATGACTAGTCCTGCAGTTTCAGTAAGAGATTATAACATTTCCAATACATGCACACACACACACAGGCACACATGTGGGTGTATATCTACTTTTTCCCCACAGAAAAAAACATATATATGGATCATACATATATAAGGTAAAGTAGCTAAAACTTATATGATCTTGTTAGACTAGTGAAAAAAGATAAGCTGTTATAAACATGATGAGCTGGAAAGACCAGTTTATCATCCTGAAAACTTTGTCAAGTGAGAGGACCACACTGGCATAATGAGACCAGGTCAGTCACTTCAGGCTCTTTGTGTAAGGACCTTCAAGTGCATATGAAGACCCGACCTCCACATTTGAAATCAGTTCTGTGGACTCTTTTGGATTTTTTTAGGCATTAGATTTCACTTGTTATGTTCTTACAGGAGGCAGTGTATACATTAGAGAATTGTTTCAAATAATTTTGAAATTACTTAAAAAAATGCAAAGTATGTAAAAATGCTTGGTTCTAATTTTATTTGTAAAATCCATTTCTAAGTTCATAAATTGCCTGTCAGTCTGTAAGTGAAAGACAGAATCTCCTCCATGTTGCATCCTTGCATTCATCCATTGGTTCACTCCATGCAGAAAATAAAGGATATGATAGATAACTGGCTCTCTGAAATTGCTCAGTCTATGGTCATAAGAGCTGAAGGGTAAACCAGCTAGCAAAATAACAGTCTGAAGTGTCTTTTTTACACTAAGAAATATTTAAGACTGTAACGTAATATGAAGGATACAGCAGCCTAGGACAAGATATTTCTCAGTTAAGAGTACATGGGACCCAATAACTCCCACTGACCATTTCTCCACTTGACCAGCAGTGAATAAAAGAGTTTTGGGAGTCAGATAATAGAAACCTGTTCAAGTTAACTTACAGTAAAATTTTGAAATAAACCTGCAAGGAGACTCAGACTGCCTAGCTGCTCTAACATGTTAGCACAAAATGACAAGCATATTCTCATTTTTTTCAGCCAGGTGTCTGTACATAAAATACGAGCAAAGAGCATATGGAAACAAGCTTGGTGGTATAAGCATAATCTCTCACTCTTTTAAAAGCAGGTTTTGGAAACTCTGGCTTGAGGGACAACTTAGAATAGCTTATTTAGTATTAGGCAGTAACATTAAAACAGATGAGTGATAAAATTGCAGGTTTCAGGGTATCCATGTCAGTCACATCTACCTGATGAACTAATTGTCCTTCTGACAGATATTTATTTACATTTTTTTAAAAAGGGTTTTCAGCATAAGTGAGCATTTGATAAAGGATGGGAACAACAGTTATAAAATTTAAAAAATTACTTAAAAATATTTTAAAACATCAATAAAAACAATAGGAATATTTTCACAAGCAAATATATCATAAACCAAAAATTTAATTAAATAAGAAATTATTGAGTAATTAAAATTTTTTTCATTTTCTATTATATGTGTTCAACACACCTTAGTTACTCAACATATCTTGACTGGACCAGTTAATTATTTTTGAAGTTTCAGTGGCTTCTACAGTCAAAAGCAATATAATGAAACCTTTTTAAAAGTTACAGAGGTGGAAAAGGGATTAGTAATCCTCCCACTAAGTGGATTTACTGATTGTACATTGTGCACAATAACTACAACCTTAATTATGGACCAAAATCCCTTGTTCTGTCTGTACAAAGGTACAGAGATAACATAGCCCAAATTCATCACAACAGATTCTAGGTACTTTACTGAAGTCCCTAAGATAAGAACATATTTATAATAACCTCCCTGAGGTTTCAGTGAACAGAGATAGTGATCCCCAAAGAACTCAGAGATTAACCACCCTTTGAAGGTGTTTCTCATGGAAGATATGTCCTAAAGCAGTTTCACAAAAGAGAAATGCTGAAATGCTGCAATAGCAATTTTGGGTAAACACTTTCCATATATTAGCTGAACTATAGGGAAACTTTTATAAAAAAATTAACCCATTCAAAAATAAAACTTCCAAAAACATCATTTTAAATAAAACAAATCGTGAGGAAATCAGAAGTTGGCATTATGATCTGATGATAGGCAAAGGCCAGCCTCACCACTAAATGAGAGGAAATGAGTAAGACAGAAAGAAGCACTAAACAAAGAGGAAACTAGCCTTTGAAATAGTATAAAAGGGAAAAAAGAGCAATGAATGGAAAAGTGAAGAAGAAACAATGATGTCTCACAGCCTGTTCATAAATCACAGGCCTCCCTGGCTCAACTACTTTATGTTCTCTCCACATAGTATCCATCCAACTTAGGTTTGTCACAGCTGAACATTCCTAATTGTGAAGATCAGGTTAAGAGGACAACAAATAGTTTTCACTTCCTTCTGACATGTTCAAGTCACACATCCCTTGTAAAAACATCTACCCATGGCAGAAGAAGAGCTGTGAACACAGTTATTAACCCCAGTTAAACAACTAGCACTATGCTTGTTCCACCAGCAGTGCATTTTCTCCAAGTATATGTACTCAATGATAACCTTATCATCATTCAGAAATATATCACTGAAAAACTTTATCTGGAAGCAGTGAAATACAAGTGAAAACTTGAAGTCTCAGTACAGTCTCAACTATGTCATGCATGCCATCACAAACATCATAAACATACAATCCTAGTGCACACAAAAATCTGATTTTTAAAACTATAAAATTAGCAAATAGGCATACCTACTGTGTATGCAACTGTTACTCATACATACAAATAGCCAGTGGCTACCATGTGTGGCTTACATTTTTAGCTACAAAGGTATACCTACATTTAAAGGGTCTGTTTCCAGAGTTTTTAAAGAACTTCAAATTATAGCATTATATAATTCTAATTTGATCCTGAATTTGCTTGTTCAACTTCCCAACTTAATATATATAAAGATGTAAAAATGATGGAGTCAGATGTCCTAAATTAAAAACGAGTATTCCCCAAAAGATAAATTATCTCTTAAATGAAAAAGTCTTAGTTTGATGCTCAGAAATGCAGCAAGTTTCCATCTTGCTTATCTCCATTAATATCTACTCTCCTGCTTTTCCTAAGTTCTCTCAATCAAAGCATTTCTGCAGGTATCTGCACAGTCACCTACACCTCCTCCAACATAAGTTGTCTCTGGTCTTGTTTGCTTGCTTGTTTGTTTTTATTTTTTTCCTTTTAATTACCAAAAAATGTCACTGCCTTTATTGCATAAAGTAGATTTTATTTTTGGACATACCCCTAAATAAAGGCCTTTCAACATTTCTGACTCAGTCCTCTCCATGTTAAAATAGGGATAATTCATAATTCATATTTCATGTAAAAAAAGAGCTTTTTTAAAAAATTGGAACATTTTAAAAATATTTTGGGGAATCACATTAGGTTTACATATGAAAAGCATGCCAAATTATTATGTAGGCAGAAATAAATGTGTGAGCATTCTTCTGAATATTTAAATTTGTCCTACATGAATACAGAAATAAGTCTTCCTTTTATAGTTTGAGTTATTCATATCATTGGCACAGAATTCCAAAACAGGACAGCCAATTCACAATACAAGCAGACATACTCCTAATTATTGTTTTTCCTACTATAAAGCTGAGCTTTTTACTCTGCAGTATTTAGACAGCCTCAAGATGGATATTTTCCCACAGGTTTTGTTTGTTTCTTGAAAAACAAGAGAAAACAATGTTTCTGTGTGCTTATTTGATATCTTTCTACTGGCTTTTTTTCATACATCTTGAGATAGGAGTTGTTTGGAGAGAAAAAAAATAAGCAAAACGAGACAAGGCAAAGAACATCATCTTTATTGAAACAATAACATAGCCTACCACCAGGGATTGTCACTTCTTCACAGAGAAAAAACTGACAGAATTCTTTTGGAAGATATTGATGACACTGCAATGGGGGTAACCTTCCTTAAGATGGCAAATCCACCCTAGCAACACAGCCAAAGGGAAGTAAAGATCATATCTACACAGAATTAGTGAGTTTAAGCTGATTATTTTAAAGAAGCTTGCATGAGTGGGAAAAATAAGATTGCAATAAGCAACATACACATGGACATGAATTGTGTTCTCCTATACTACATGATTTCCACCATGAATTTCAGCAATGCCAAAACAGTCCTTACATCTGAGAATGGTAAGAATACAAATTTAGAATACCAGTGTTCTGCAACCTGTTCTCAGATTAGATAAGATCATGGAAGGCCAGCAATAGGATCTGGCCCTCTATATTTTTGTTATTTTATAGGCAAACACTGCTTA
Organism: Hylia prasina; assembly: GCA_013397195.1. Lineage (NCBI taxonomy): Eukaryota > Metazoa > Chordata > Aves > Passeriformes > Sylviidae > Hylia > Hylia prasina. The sequence goes on along the minus strand of VYXD01003042.1, from coordinate 36,395 downwards.
CCATTATAAAATGCTCTCAATCACCAACAGAGAAATTATTGTAAGTATTTTAAATTATTCTAAAAATTAGTAAGACATTATTTCATTACTAAAACGCACTGCACATTCCTCAGGACTTAAAACATCAGTATCCTATGCCAAAATACAGTAGTATGTCCCAATTATTTACTGGTGAATAAAGCAGTAAGTTTTGAGTAATTTCTGTACACTCATGCTGAAATTTTGCTTTGTAGAGAGACCTTAAAGGTCATCTAGTTCCATCCTTGCCACATGCAGGTATGCCAGCCACCAGATCATGCTGGTCAAAGCCCCATCAGCCTGACCTTAAATACTTCCAGTGATGGGGGATCCGCAACTTCTCTAGGAAATCTGTTCTAGTGCCTCACCACCCTCATGATAAAGAATTTATTCTTAACACCCAATCTAAATCTCTTTTAATTTAAAACCATCAACTCTTATCACTACATGTCCATGTAAAAATGGCTCTCCTTTTTTGTAAGCCCCCTTTAGGCACTGGAAGGCAACACTAAAATTTCCCCAAAGCCCAGACTGTTCTCTCCAGGCTGAACAACCCCAACTCCCTCAGCCTGGCATCACAGGAGACGTGGTCCAGCCCTTTGATCATTTATGTGGCCCCACTCTGGACCTCCTCTAACAGGTCCACATCTTTCCTGTGCTGGGGAGCCCAGAGCTGGATGCAGCACTCCAGGTGGAGTCTCACCAGAGCGGAGCAGAGGGGCAGAATCCTCTTCCCTTGCCCTCCTGGCCAAGCTGCTTTGGATATAGCCCAGGGTGTGGTCAGCTTTCTGGCTGCAAGTGCACACTCTTGGCTCATGTCCAGCTTTTCATCTTATCTCAGCTGCATTCTGTCTCCACAGGACCTCATCCTTCAGCCAAGTCAGTATTTCTTAACATCAACTATGCACATTTCCATCCACAAAGATAATGTAAAGTGCAGTGTATGGTGCAGACAGAAAGCCGTAGCCCTTGCCCAAGTCCTTAGTCATCATCCCACCAAAATAATATAAAGACACAGCATAAATGCTGCATGAATATCTGAATTTTGCAAAGCAGTCTCATGGATTTATTTCAGTAGCTTAATTATATCATAACAGTAGCTTACTGGGGTGGGTCAGACAGGAGGTCAGATTGAGCTTGGGTCAACAAATGTATTTTAAACCATTTTAGGGGATTAATTTAAAAACAAAGTGAGCATCATAAATTTTAAATAACACTAACCATAGTAAGGTCAGGTTTTACAGTCAAGTAGAAATATTCCATACTCACACATAGGCAAATTTCTAAAATCACCATAATTATTTCAGTTCTTATGGGGATACACATAATGGCTAGAATGAAGCGCTGTCACTGTCCCAAAAAACACAACAATTTGAATGTATTTACATCAAATAGGAAAATAAGGCTACCTGTAAAAAATAGGTGATCTAACAAAATAGGTGACCTGTCAGTGAATCAAAACTTGCTCAAGACTGAACTCAGCAAACCCCTTTTCTAAGTACCCAGGATTTAACAAGACCACCACTGAAATCCAGTTCTACTCCTGAAATCAGCAGCTTAGCACAGGCCACCAGTGCCTAGCCAGGTGTGCCACACATGGGGACCTCCACCTTGCCCTGCCTGCAGGATCTCAAGTGGGCTTTTGGACCATGACAAGTCCCAGCAGACTGCGGGAAGTGGCAGGGGCACATGCACAGAAGGAGCAACCACATCTCCAGCCAGGGATGGAAATGTGGTGTGTATCAAAAGGGATTGTTTAGAAGGTTGTAGAAGTCACACCAGTACTGAAAGGATAAAAATCAGCAAACCTCAGAAGCAAACTGTGCTTACGGAAGAACAAGCCTTAGGCTAGAGAATCTACCCTCTAAAAATACAAGTAAATTAATTGGCTGTAAAATTCTTCAGAGTGTTCAGAGCCCCTGTTCTGTAATTTTGCACCCCACTTGATGGACTGTACACAAAGCTAAGGTCTAACAGAGAGAATAAATGAATAGAAAAGGGGAAAGATGCTAAAAGGAACATCAATGATAAAATGCAAATAAATGGCAGATCATCAGCCTAACAAGCCCAGATGTGAGAGGTCAAGAGACCAAAAGAACTAAAAAAGAACAGCATAAGCAAGAAATTAAGTGAGTTTAAAGCATATCTCGGCAAAGTAGCAGTTAAAGATAGATAAAATAAAAATCCTGAAAGATTGGAAAGTAATTAGAAATCAGCAAAAATCACACTTTATAAATTGCAAAAATCTGAGAAAGTAAACAAAACCAGAATGCAGATAGGCTTTTAAAATTATGCCAGTTGCCATCAGAGAGCAATAGAGTGCAATTCATGACACCTCAGGCCACTCACATTAATTAACAAATCATGGAATAGCAGGAAAATTCCAAATGACTATTGAAACCACACTGTTGCCCTTAGATAGAAAATAGGACATCCTAGCTAAGTACAAACATACTAGCAGCTATTATATACAAGCAAAATAACCATCATTCTCTGATATTAACATGCTGGAACCAAAGTTAAAAGAAAATCAACTTCTCAAAATGACCTTTATTTCTTGGAGAAATTCACAAGTTAGTTTGACAAAGTGAAATGGAATTAATTTTTTCTATAAATGTCGATAAATTTGAAAGATCTGCAATGACCTGGAGAATCAAGTGGTTCCATGGAGCAGCAAAACTGATCATACTTGGTTTTACAAAGATTTCCATTCAATATCCTCATAAAAAGCCTTTTTTAATGTCCCCAGTTCACCATGTTCTCCCTTCCCAAGTGTCTCCCAGCATTCCTTGGGTTCCACTCCTTCCACAGGACTGGGCAAGCAGCTGGACACAAGTACATGCACCAGGGTATCCATGAGAGTAAGTGCTACCAGCCACACCACAGCCATAAGTCTTGTAAAGGCACTTTACTGCCCCTACTGAAGTAACTAGCTTAGCTTCCTCTAACAAGTTAAATTTTTACACAGGCTTCATTTGTTTGACATTTACAATTAAATAGTCACCAAGAGAACACAAAGGAAAGAGGAAGGTGGACTAAGGGACAATCAGACCAGTGGACTCAAAATTGGCACATATGGCTAATATTTAGGTTAAAAATAAAGGCTACCAAGATGGCTTGTAAGAAACAAAGCTTAACTGAATAATCAATGAAGAAAAATCTTTCATTAGGGAGTTATAATTTAATAGTGTGACTTTTGATAATGGATATAAAGAGCTATATTTCAAAGAATATGCACAGAAGAATCCAGAAGATACTTTGTGAAGAAGCAAATTAAAATGATTGCCCAACTCAACATTGCAATCCAATACAACCTATTATAAGAAATCTCTAATATGAGTGACAGCTGATAACTACATAGTGTCTCTGCACAGCACAGCTAAAGCCTAAAACACTCCATTAATTTATGCTGTTATATGTTAAAAAAATCGAAATTAGAAAACTGAGTAAAAAGGTACAAAAATTGCATTCAAGAACTCAACAATGAGAAAAACGTGAAACTTTTTAATTTTAATGTATTAATCAAGGATAACAGATAATTTAATTGGGATATGTATCTAAGTATTTCCAAAATATAGTCTAAGTTATCAAATTTTTTATTAATGGATATTCCTGAGTTCTTGAATGTGTGGGTTTGTTGTTTGTTTTTTTAGACTTTGGCATCCTTTTCATTTAATGTTAATCAGTATGGTTTCCCAAAATTGTATCGTTACATCTCTCCAGTCATCTAAAAAATGCTGACATAAATTCTTCATTAAAAAACCATTTCATTTCTTGATTCAGTTATGGATAGTTAGATAAAGTTTTGCATAGCTTCACAAAGTAAAAGGGTCAAACAGGAAAAAAAGTTCCTCAAATATCACATTGAATAGGCAGTTCCACACATTTCATACAGGTTGTTTGTCATGAAAGCTGCATTTTGGTGAATGCTAACTAAAAAACCACTGGAACTGAGCAGGACATTAAAATGAAAAAGCTAGGCATATGAATGAGCTATGTCCACTGCCTCACTGCCTCTCTTATCAGGGAAGACAAAAAATGTGCAAGTGGAAGGATGCTATTGACATTCTTCTTCATAATTTCAATTACACAAACACTATTATCCTATTGCAGGAAAGCAAAAACTTCTTTAACTAGTAATTTTCTATTCTACATATTTGAATTCACCACCAAGATCTCCAGGATGTCCTCGAGGAGTTGGCAAGAATCCATTACCTGAAGCCAAAAGGAACAATTTCCTGTGGAAGAACAAAAAGCAAGGAATGAGCTCCTTTCTCATTCCTCAAATTCCCTGAAAACCCATGTGAAACCCTCACTTGTCCGCAATACTGAGGGCAGCTGAAACTTGTGTGTGCTTCAGGTGGCTGCTGACTGCTTCCACAGTCATTAGCCTCCAGAACACCTGGCTTTTCCCATAGGCATAGAGATCTTCGAATTGAGGAAGGAACAACAGCAGGGAAGCCAAGGAGATGCATCACCACTCCATTTTTTAGAGTCTGCACAAGGCGAGAAGGCATGGCAACCTGGGTTTATGCAGATGTTCCCAGATACATCCATTATCTTCATCAGCCTTCAGCCATTCAGTGAAAAGGTCTTTTTCATGAACAAACATCATAGTCAAGCATAATCTGAAATCTGTCACTGGCCAGTAAAATGTGGGGAAAAAAAAGAAAGAAAGAGCCAAGTCTTTGGACTACATTCCTATAATTTGTCTTTCTACAGACACTTTTTGGTTTTGGTTTTTAAATTTACATGACATTTGCTGGGTTAGCCAAGTAAGTAGGATAAACACATTTGGAAGAGACAGATTAGATAAATACAGCTGTTACCAAAAAAATTAGTGAATGGTTTATAACATGGAATGCATTTAGTGTGGAGGAATTCGCATTACAGCTTAATTTAAAACTGCATTTTCAAGAAGTAGTTTCCCATATTTATAACAAACCATTTAAAAAAGAAGACACAAATCCAATGAACATTGTGGCAGTTTTCAGTTCTGCTTTACCTTTACACACACGAAGACAGTAATAACATAGTACTATATCTGAGTATGAGAATAATTCAAGAACAAAAATAACATAGTCCAGAAAGAACTCTTGGTATATAATGTAGTTGAACATAATTGGATTTCATATTTATGTCACTTGATCAATTTGTGAAAGATCCAACTGAATCAAAAAGTCAGCCACAAAATATAATGAAGACATTAGAGCAGGAAAAAAAGGGAACTGTCAATATTTCACTGACACTGTTGCAGCACTATCATTATCAGCACTCTCACTCTTCCCTTCATTAATCTTCCTCTTTCTAGAATGAAACACTTGGATTCCCCTATCTTATATCCATGCATGGTGACAGCTCTGGAAAGCCCTTGTGCCTGGCTGCCTGTATTTCCACAAACATCTGCATTTTGTTCAAAAAGCTGTATTAGAAATTTGTAATGGATTTATTCAATAAAACATTAGCTAGTTAATCAATAAGCTAGTTGTGATATCATTTGGACACATGACATTGTCATCTCATCTTTCTGTGCTTTTTTACTGCCTTTTCATACTGTAAATCCCCAGGTGGGAATCCAGGAACATTCCCAGGGACAGAACCAACCAACACCAAAGGAATCTCTTACCCATTAAGATTTTTCTTGGATCAACATTAATTAGCCTCATGGTATTTGTATAATCCAACACTCAATTGAAAGCACTTTAAAGGGCAATACCCTTTCATGATCCCCCATCTGACCAGAGATCAAAGTCTGGAAACTACTACTGCAAGCACCACAGTCGAAGCTTTCCTTTCAGTGCTGCTCTGCAGCAGGACACCACTCTACAAATTACACTGCAGTGATAGCCCAACTAGATGCCATTATCTACATGTTTTAAAATTACATTCTATACTGAAAAGGAATTATTTTGCCATACATATGGAAGAGTTCACTAAATTAGTCAAATACACGGAGCTTGCGTGCCTCCAATAGTAAATAAACAAACAGATTCAAAGATTAAGAAAAGTATTTTCATAGAAGTTTTTATCAATATAGAAATGAATTCTAAGAAAAAGTTATGTATAGACTGAAAAGAGCATAGTGTACTTCTTTGTAAAGGGTACTAAAACCAACCAAATCACTCGTGTGCAAAAATAGCACTAAGGATCTAAGAGACCACATTCAGTATTTGATATAAGTGTTTTGAAAAAACACCTTAAATTTGTGATACAAAGTTATGTACTATGTCACAATACAATAGACAGACTGAATATCACACACCAAAAGACTTTCTATACCACTTTTTTTTTCTTACTAACTGTAGATACCAAGATTTCCAATGGTCTAATGTGTAATTAGTGTTGCATTCTTCCAATTAAGGTGAGAAATACTAATCATATTGGATTGTATCACAAACTTCACATTTTTAGTGTTTTACTAAGGTAAAAAATCTAGCACCACCATTAAAACACAGTAATATAATGCTGCACATACAGAAAAAAAACCCCAGTATAGTGTGCTCACTGTATGCTCTGCCAAACAGCAAGATCGTTCTGAGTTTTACAGTAATGCCTGAAGAAATTTCAGTATTATACTGCATTACACTTCACAGAAATGCAAATGTAACAGTTTCTGTTCTGGAAAACATACTCCTGCAACACCATTGAAGATGGAAGAAAGAAAAATATCAACAAATACTCAATAAATTATTATCAAGAATATCTCCTAAGTTATACTACCTCTTCCACATCAACTTTGTCATTACTGGAATGAGGATATGGAAAGCTTTTAATTTATTTATTCATATTACCAAGCTAAAACCTGCTGAATCACAAAGCATGATTTAAACATACAGTACTCCTACAAAAACAATAGTGGGTGAAAATGGCAATAGAGAGCCTGGAAAGCAACAGAGAAGGTTCAGATATAGTCTTTAAATGTCTTATTCCATAGGAAAAAAGGACTAAACATTAAAACACATTGTAAAGTCTCACGCTGTACTTCTACATTAGATACCCCCTTCATCTCCACCGATTTTATTTCAATAGTAAAAAATAACTTTAAAATTGTCCCTACCCAGTCACAGCCTGAGCACTGCTATTCCCAGCATGAGAAAACATTAAGTCTAGATAGGAGTGTGCAGTTTAACAGCTCCTCCACAGCAGTTTGCTCACTGTGGTCTACTATTATCCTCAAGTAAACAGAGTTATATTATGAAAAGAGATAAGCCAACAGACATTCATCACACTGCAGACTGATGATGAGACAAAGTTACTTGGGAATCAATGACCCATTTTAAATGCACATACTCTTTGCACCTTTGAGATTTATTTTTTTTTTTTAAAAAGTGCATTCAGTGGCAAACAACCCAGTAAACAGGTTGCATAATAAGAGTTAATACTTCCACTAGGAAATAATAGGGAAAGCAGTATTCAGACCTTTACTGTTACAGAGCAGAAACAACCAATGCTGCTGTTCTCAAACATTGTTTCATCCTTTTATCATTCCAGATGTAACTACCCTTTGCAATGCCATACTAGACACTATTTTAAAATAATTTATTTGAAAAATAGCCCTTTGTTTATATTTGGCATCTCCACAAACCATAATTGACAGCCCTATTTATGACAGGTGTGAATGCAGACATGTACACTCCATGAAGCACCTCTCTCTCAATACATGTTCACAGAGCCACCAAAAACCTACATCATCCCGACAGAAATGCATTATTCAGCATTTACTGTATTCACCAACAATATATGAAGTTTAGATTTAATAATGTGAGGCACTAACACCCTAATTAGTATCAGTGAGAAGCCGATTGACAGAAGAGAATAAAAGTAGAAGCAGAGCAGCCTGACAGATGGGGGAAATGAGCAAGTTTCAAGGTCAAGAGAGCAGCTCAAATTTGCATGGGAGTGTTTCCTATACACAACGAAGTTGTAAAGAGGTTCTGAACAAGTAATTTATAAAAAGCATGTCTAACTGTAAAGCTTTAAAAATTATTTTTACTTTTGCAATAACAGCATAAAACATGCAGAGATTCTTCTGAATAACTCTCCCTTTGCATGCTCAAATAAACTAAGAAGCAGTTTAAATTTTATTTCTGGTAACTAAGTATTGCAGAGCCTCATTAAAGAAAAACCCTGTAATAAAAACAAAACTTCAAAGAACAATATTAAAATGCCTTGTGTTTCACCAGCCAATCAATATGTCTTCACAATCCTTAAAGATACACGTAGAAATTTTGAGTGTACACTGAGGGCTAAGGATTCTGCATGTGACAAGTAGTTTATCTGTTTAAATTTACAGAAATATTGGATTTTGAATTTTTATTTCACTTTCTCTGTGTAACATTGGTACTGCTACTGCCAATAGCAACATACTTACTGAGTCACAATCTTCCTTTGAGCATGAATTTTGCTGGACTTAAGATTTTGCCATTGGGAGTGGGGGTGGAGGGGAAGCTCTTTGATTTTGGGTTTATTGGTGATAAATGGATCAGTTTGTTTTAATGCTCATTTTGCAGGAGACACCTAAAAAGTACCTATTGATGTGTGTGTGACATCTGCATGCCTCTCCACCTCCCTACTCCAGTTAGGCTCTGATTTTTAGTAAATTGCAAATCCCTATCACATAAAAATCAATATTGAAGCTTTTGCAAAGGTGAATATGCAAAGGCTTGTAAAGTCACAGGCTACACTCAATTAAAATTAAAAAAAAGTTGATTCTAGATGGAGCCATCTGACACAGCAGATGTCTGTTAAGGCATTTCTGAACGAACCAGCAAGTACTTGAATTTTTACAAGATCACCTTGTGCTAACATATATACATATCTTATTTTAATGACATATATTTTTTTGTGTATCAGTAAATGCATAACCCTAGCAGAATATCTTTCCTGAAGAAATCAAAGTGAATTAGAGAAAAGTTTAGACCAGTGTATGACCTTTCTAAATGCTTAGGTGTGGGAGATCTTTTCCTTTTGAGGTTCAGAACATGCTGAACCTAAATAAAGATATACCAGAGAAGTGAAACACAAACCCTTCATAACCCTTGAAAAAGACAGGTTTAGCAGGCTAAATCTTCTGGAAGCCGTGATGCCACAAGTATCAAAATCAAGGTTTCAGCATCTCTCCTTGAAATTGGTATCTTACAAATTTCTCCAGTCCCTTCATCCTTGCAAAACATAATTATATTAACTCTGTATCCCCATTTACATCCTTTCAGAAAAAGTAGCCCCTGCAAAAAGCGAAGTTGAACTATTATGCCTACAGATTATGGTGTCACTCACATTTAACTGAATTTCATTTTTAAAAAAGTTAATTACTTCTTTATACACTTAATACACTTAATTTGTTTTTCTTTAAGATGAAGAGAATTCATTTTGTGCATTAATATTTGTACTTCTTGTGAGCCCCAGTCTCTAGTTCCATGATATTAAGGGGCGACAGTGGAAAATACAGATCAATTCAAGATGCAGCTGAGGGCACTACAAGTGTAGTACACTTCAGAAACTCAGCTCCATTTATCATGGTTATGAAGTTTGCCTCTAAAGCAGACAATATAATGGGAACCATGGCAACCGCTCAACTATGGCAAAAGAGGCAAGAGCATGAACTATAAATATTCAAATTGCATGCAGCTTATAATTTTGCATTTAAATATATGATGAATAAAGAACTATTTAAGTTTATACAAAGTATGTTTTTGTGTAATTTCCACTACTGCTGAAGTCTCAAAGTTTTCAAAGGCTTCTGAGGAAGACACAAAAGCCACAGTGCAATAAGATATGAGTCTTACTAAAGTCATACTAAACATGTTTTATAAATTAGGTTCTTATCCTATTAACACCACACAGCACAGCCCAATCAACACTTAGGTGAGAAGTCAGACTTTCTCCTCACCAGCAGAAGGCAGCAGTTCAAGATGCCATTCTCCACCCTGGTCACTTTCTGAAGAAGTTGAAATCTTCCTCTGAATTTGAACTTACTGTGTTTACCTGACCTCTTCTAGTTCCTCAATGTTCCAGAAATAAAGAACTTCTTTAATACTACTCTTTTGACTGCATTATTTAGAAGTTACATGAGAAAATAGTCAATTGCATCTCTACACCACCTTAAATGTGTTTAAAGCAAGAGGTATCTTTCCTTTTCCACTTCCACTTGCATATTCCACCTCTTGTTTCACATCAGACTGATGTGAAAAACTTAAAAGTTTTTCTAGGTTTAATGTTCAACAAGAAGAATGCCTTGGACTGGACCACCAAAAAGTTGTACAACTTGACTGCAATAGTGAGCTCAGAAAATAGGTATTAGCTTCACTAAGATACGATGTTCTCAGAATCTAACATAAATTTTTAATATTGTGAAATTTTTGTGTTTTAAATAATAAGAGTATAATCATGGAGGTCAGGAAAGCATCCTGTATTTTCCAGATGCTAACCATTACAACATGACACTCTAAAATTCCTTCAACAGGATGGAATGGCAGATCAGCTATTTTTATAGATGGCAATTCATCTTTCAAAGGTATACAGGATTATTAGTTTATCTTTAGAGAAAGCACATTTAGATTCCTAATTTAGGATTGCAAACAAATTGATTTGGACCAAAATGATGCACTATTTTTCCCTGTTTAATCCACAGAATTTTATTGTAAGATGAAATAGAAAACTAAGTCCTCTATTTCACACTTGGTGTGAAGAATTTTCAATTCAATTCACCTTCATAGAATCACAGAATATGCTGAGTTGGAAGGGACAGGACACATGAGGATCATCAAGTTCAACTCCCTGTTCTGCACAGGACACGCCAAGAGTCACACCATGTGCCTAAGAGCTTTGTCCAAATGCTTCTAGAACTCTGTCAGGCTGGTGCTGTGACCACTTCACTGGGGAGCCTGTTCCAGTGCCCAACCACTCTCCACCTGTTTTCTAATATCCAACCTAAACCTCCCCTGACACAACTTCAGGCCATTCCCTCAGGTTCTCATATGGTTTCCCCTCAAGGCCCTTCACCACTTTTGTTGCCGTCTTTTGGACATTCTCTAGTAGTTTATATCTTTCTTACATTGTGGTGCCCAAAACTGCACACAGTGTTCCAGGTGAGGCCGCCCCAGTGCAGAGCAGAGCAGGACAATCCCCTCCCTTGCCTGGCTGGCAATGCTGGGCCTTGTGTACCTCAGGAAAGGGTTGGCCCTCCTGGCTGCCAGGGCACTGCTGACTCATGATCAGTTTCTGTCAACAGGACCCGAGGTCCCTTTCCATGGCACTGCTTTCTATAATCTCATTCCCCAGTCTATTCATACATCCAGGGTTGCATTCCGCCTGTGCAGAATCCAGCACTTTCCCATGTTGAAAGCCATACATTTGGTGATTGCCCAGTCTTCCAAGTTGTTGAGGTCTCTGAAGCCTTCCTGCCCTCAAGGGAGTCAGCAGCCTCCTCCCAGTTTTGTATTGTCTATGAATTTGCTCAGTGCCCCATCCAGTCTCCCATCCAAGTAGTTCATGAAGATGTTGAAGAGCACAGGGCTGAGGATGGAGTCCTGTAGAACCCCACTAGTGACAGGTCGCTGGTCGAATGACATCCCAGTCACTATAATGCTTTGTGTCTGACCCATGAGGCAGTTGCTCACTCATCACATGATGTGTTTATCCAGCTGTGTGCTGGACATTTAGCCCAGAGGATACTGTGAGAGACAGTATGGAGAGCTTTACTGAAATCCAAAAAGATTCCATCAGTTGGCTTCCCCTGATCAAGTATGTGGCTTGCCTTGTCATAAAAGGAAATCAAGTTTGAGAAGCAGGACTTTCCTCCCATGAAGTCTGCTCACTCTCTACAACTCATTGAAAGGAGGTTGTAGCTGGGTGGGAGTCCATCTCTTCTCCCAGACAACCAGTGACAGGATGAGAGGACAGAGTCTTAAGCTGTACCAGGTGAAGTTTAGGCTAGACATTAGAAAAAAAAAATACAGAAAGGGTGGCTGGGTATTGAAATGGACTGCCCAGGAAGGTGGGGGAGTCACCATCTCTGGAAGTGTTTAAAAAACAGATGGGATATGGCACTTAGTGCCATGGATTAGCTTGATAAGGTGGTGTTAGGTCATAGGTTGGACCTGATGATCTCCAAGGTCTTTTCCAACCTGAGTGGAGATCAACCTAGTTGATTCTGTGATTCTGTTCTATTACAGTACTGGCCAAAATATAAAAATGGTCTTTCCCTGGTTTTTAAAATAAAGATTTCAGGTCCAGTAACATTTGTTATTTTTATTATTTATCTACAAGTTTTACTACCTAGTAAATAAATTGATACAATTCCCCAGAACATGAAACTTATGGAAATAATTCTCCATTTTAATGAAGTATTGCCAGCCATTCTCATTATTGGTTACTGTCAGACCCACAACAGTTCTTCCACTAAATGCTCACTTTTGGTAGGAATGGCTTATTATATATATAACCTATTTTAAAGTACACTCTGTCCTAAGCAGCCTTCTCCTTAAGTATACTTACATAGAATTTCTATCAGATGAATGAAACACCACAGTATATACAGTGATTTGACATCTACCTGTCCAGTAATTACACATAAACATTAGGGTTCTATAAAAATGCCTGCAAGGTAACACTTTAAAATGTCAAGACAAGTACCTCTGAACATGAAAGTTTTGAGTCTTTTCACAATTCCTAATTCAGTACAGAATTAGCTCTACAGTCTTAAAACATCATATGGATTTTGATCTGAAGAGGAATTTCACTTAATTCTTCACCTAAAATGCCTCAGATACTTCAACACTCAGATTCTGCTCAATACTTCAGTTCAGTTACAGATTACCAATAAAATTGAAGCAGATGACAACAATCAACTTACATCTCCAATCTGCTTTGGCCTTTGATTTACAGTTCACTTGCTATAAACATCATGTTGTTTCTAAGTACTCTTATCTGTTATTTTTCTATTAATACTCCTACTCCATCTTACAGATTTCCTCACTTATAATTCAAAAATTATCACACTCACGTTTCACTCACGTTGTCACAATAATCTACAATGTAGTTCTTAAATATTATTGAAAGGATATCCACTAACTATTGCTTGATCACTAATAATCCTGATTATACATCAGCCATATCATGTTTTTAGGCAAGTGTCATTCAGTAAATCAATCCATGATATACCTCTAAATTACTTGGCTATAGCACAGGAACTGTAATGGCTGGCAGTTTTGCAGAGTCTTGGCTATCTCCTGCCAGTGAACAAAAATCAAACTTCTCTTAGAGGAATCTAGTATTTCATATTAAGGACTCATTACCCGTGCTCCTGAATCAATGTAAATTACTATCCTATTGCTATGGAAATGATAAAAGAAATTGCCTTCATTACAATAACCTCCACATAATTGATGAAGCACTTATTCTTCCAAACTTAATGTTCTCTAATTATGCTCAAGACAATTAGGATCTACATGCCCAGAGGGTTATTTTTCTGCTTGTTTGCCAAGACTGCCAGACAGTAACCTACCTTGACTGAAGGGAGCATTTGGCTACTTTACTAAAGTGTTGTACTCAAAACCTTCCATCAAACTGGAAACTGTTCTTTGCTAACAAAATTATACTGCTTGCACAATGAAGCTAGACTCTCTTGCTGGCAGACTATAGATAATAGCAACATATATTTATACCAATTTGCTAAATGTAACTTCAAAAAATCATTGGCCTGCCTTCACAAAGTGATTTGGAGATCTTGATTTTAACTTCTGCCAGTTTTCAATTTCTTTTTTTCTACTTTTCCTGCACTCTAATTGATCTTAGTAGGCAAACTCCTTCCCAGCTCCATCTTTGATACCAGTGTTCTGAATGAGGAAGAAGAATCATATATTGACCAGACAGTAAACAAAAGTCACAGCTTAGTTCAATACTGTAGCCTGCTGAAGTAGCCACACAAAGTGTTAATTTAATAATTTTTTCCCAATACTTTAACTTTCACAGTACCTATTCATCACCAAGGCAGAAACAGTAAGATGAAGACATAAACCACATTAGGCTTAAATCTGATTGCTTTATGCTAATGCTTCCTGCCTTGTACTCATAGATAAAAGCTTGTTTCTTACCAAGTTTATTCAATCCTTTGCCTACATGTGCTTCATTTTCCAGTTCCATACTCCAGTGAGAACCCATAGGGGTGATGAACTGGCAGTGGATATACCAGTTGGGAAATGCAGACAAACAAGGTTTGTGTTTCTACCTTGTGTAACAAAATGTGGCTTTCAGAATTTTGCAGAGGGTCTTTACACATCTCTTTAATATACTAAAGACATGATTCTGGAGAGTATTTTTCTCCAGATCAGTATAAAGTCTATTTTTTTTCATATTAACTTTATGAGGGGGTAAGCTAAATAAAAAACAAAATAAGGCAATTGCATTCCAATTATTGTACTCATATTTCCGTGTAATATAAATGTCTATACCAGTATTTACACATGCACACAAATACATGTTTGTGTGCCTATATATATACACACATACACACACACATATATATGTGGCACGTTAATAAAGCAGAAGGCCTAAGATTTTTCTAGTATATTTACTCAGTCAGTTTACTGTGATCAGTACCATGTTAAGAAATTTGCAATGAATATCCAAGTCTGTTAAACCACCTGTACTCCACTTGTACTTTTACAAGGATGTATAATTGATAATTAAAGCTCTTTTGACATGCAAGCTTGCATTCCTATGGGATGTTTCTGCTATAAAAACTAAAATAATTATGAGCAAGACAAATTATGCTACCCTACATATAATCTTTTATATTCCTCTCTGCTTATTGCAAGCAATTATTTATTTCCTTTATAAAGATTTTGAGAGATTGCTGTGTATGTAAAGTACCTGTATTACCTTCCAGAGAAAGGTAATGGGCAAGGATGATCTACTCTGACTTTACTGATCATGCAAGGAGAGAGTATAATTTAAAAAAGCGGTAAATAAAGGACAGTGTAAATACAAAACGTGAAAAAACACATCATCATTATAACAAAAATTGCTTTATACAACTTAATTTGGTATTGACCCTGTTCTTATAGATGGGAAGTTAGATAGAGCTTACCTATCAGAGATGTCAGTAAAACAAGAAAATAGAAAGCAAGAGACAAGTCTTAGAAAACATGGAACTTCATGGAACTTCAGTTTACTGAAGGGAAAAGGTATGAAACAAGGCGTGTGCTTGGGGAATTCCCCAAAGGATGGTCTTCTCTCCAAATGTTCCTAAGACTGCTTTTATAATTTATTATAATTTTTTTCCAAAGAAAATTGGTAATGGTGGAGGGATAGGAGACAACATCAGTACAAAAAAAAAAAAAAAAAAAAAAAAAAAAAAAAAAAAAAAAATTAAAAAAAAAAAAAAAA
>VYXD01003042.1:0-20984 GCA_013397195.1 Hylia prasina | reverse complement strand
AAAAAAAAAAAAAATTTAAATTATGAAGAACAAGAATTGCGCTTGCTCAATAAAGTTGTTAAGATTTGTTACTGTGTTAAGAAAATACAAATGTCAAGACTAGAAATATTAGCATCTCCACAGCTGGACGAGAAGAAATGCTGTACAGAGTTCCTCCGAACTATTAATGTAGTACACTCACAGCACAAACGTCACAAGATGATTGCAAGGAAGAGAATGATAAAAATTTAGAATTGTGCTTAATTCTAATGAGTTTTCTTCAAGAAGGACTGAATTAAAGAACATTACAGCTAAATAGTTGGCTTTGCAAAGCAAGAGAGGAAAGGAAAAGAAGACAATTGCTCAAACATGACTAAGGTTGAAGACCTGGAAAATATTTGCCATGGATTATAAGTCAAGTATAATTCATTAGTCTTTAGTTTGAACTTAAAGAAGAAAAATACAGATAAAATTTAAATACATGTTCATGTATGATAGATTGACAAAATAAAAGAGAAACCCCAAGCTTTACTCCAGGATTTTTCAAGTATTTCCTAATCACGAATACTTAAATTTCATTAATAAAATATCATAGAATGGTTTGGCTTGGAAGGGACTTTAAAGATCATTTAGTTTCAGCCTCCAACAAGAAGAGAAACTAGAAATTACACTCAATCTACACAGAACAAACCAAAAACTTGCCAAGTAAAATTGTGACTATATAATTGCCATTGTAGTTTCTAAACATAAAGTTTCATCTTTCTTTCAGTTAATAACTTACCTTACAATAACACTCAATCTTCTATTTTACTTGCAATGTTGAGAGGCTGGCAAAACAGAAGGGATGATATTCACTCACCTGTAGAGCATTTGTCAGTCACTTGTTGACAAAAGCCTCTGATTGCATGGCTCTGTCCACACTGGTTGTCAAGCATTTCTCCAATGTTTTTCCAGAAACTGGATGTAGATTTTTTGTAGATTCTATGTCCCATCATACACATTTTTGACATGATGATAGCAAGAACTCTTCTCATTTGTAGCTATAACACCTGAAACATCAGTTGCTCATTCTATACATGCTGTTGGTGATCTCTGAAAAGAAACCAGTCCTGGATCCCTCTTTCCTGCAGAACTGCATCCCATGGGGTCAATCAGTTCATGATGACCTCTGACATAACCAACAGGTCCCTAAACACAAAAAAGGATTTGGTCTTCATGCAAGCAGACCAGAGCCTTCTTGAATACCTCACTTTATTATTTTCTTCCCATAAACTCAAATTCTTGTTCTTTACCTTACCACTTCCCACCTTTATTTCACCATCTATCATTCTACACAAGAGAAGAGACAGTTTGAAAAAAATACATAATTACTCTGCCGGCTTCTCTCAAACTGCATTACAAAAGGGCTTAAAGTCTTCCTGTGTTCCCAGCAAGAGATGATCAAGTTTACTCTCCCTCCCTTACTAGTCTTGACCAATCCAGTGAAAATTTTACTGTCTTTCAGATCTTGGTCAGATTTAAACTAGACACTGATTCCAGAACCCCCCTGGGTGGAACAGGAAGAAGTGACAGGAAGTGGCTTATTGAAAAGAGATATAAACAATGGTAGAAGATTTTTCTTGTAAAAGCTTATGTCAAAGCATTGTCCAGAGAAGTCAAAGATAATAAAAATCATAAAGACAATTTTGCAAAATGGCAACTTTTCCTGTACCATCAAAGTTTCATTTTGTTCAATGACAAAGGGAGCTTACTCCTCAGAACATCTCTTTGGAAGTTCTGTATCATAGTAATTCAAACTCTTCAAATTTAAACTCCCATTTTTTTTCTGGAAAAATTATAACTCATTCACTGAACCTTATAATTGACAAATGTTTATTTACAGATTAAACCATTCTAAGAAAAGATGACACAAAAACTCTGAATTAAAACGACATCTTTTACAAGGAAAGGCTGAGAGATTTGGGCCTTTTAAGAGCTGAGAAAAAATGAGAGGGGACTTCGTTGAAGCCTCCCAAAGAAGGAAGGGTGTCAGAGGATGTTTCCAGGCTCTGTTCAGTGGTACTCACCAATAGGACAAGAGGCAATGGACAGAAACTGATACACAGAAAGTTCTACCTGCACATGAGGAAGAACTTCTTTACTGTTGTGGGTGACTGAGCACTGGGACAGATTGCCAGATGACCCCACCGTGGTCTCTTCCAACCATGCTGTGATTCTGTGGTGTGTGACATGTTGTGCAACTTGAACATAAAATCTCTGAAAATTTCTGTCTGCACAGAATACAATACTACAAGACACTAAGTGTAAAAATCTTTGGTAACTTGAAAGGCAAGAAATAAATTCAGACAATTTTTTAACAAGATAGAATATGGAAGTAAATTTCTAAGTAAGTACTTTAAAGACTAATTATCAAAAATCTGGTTATTTAAATGATTACAACAGGTACTTAAAAACACAATTTATATATATTTTCCTCTTCTTCTCAGTCATAAGCTGAAATATCTGTAGGCACTCATACATATATAGATATATATGCATTTTAAATATTCACAGCACCTCCGCTAATGGCATATGAATATGTATAATGAAATTACGGAGATGCTGACAGAGAGATGTGTAAATGAAATAGCTTCTCAAAAATACAAAAGCACATATTATGCAGAGGTACAAATATACTGAAATTTCTATGCTTTCATCAGGACTGCTGTTTACTGAACCTACATCACTTCTCTGTACAAGACAAAGCCTCAGCTCTTCAAGCTAATAAATACATACAAAAAAACCCATTACAAATTTCCATTGCTAGGATATTTTGGAGAGAAAAGGGGAAATTCCACAATACACACAATAAGTTTTCCCTTGCTAGGATATTTTGGAGATGAAAGGGGAAATTCCCCAAAACCCAAACTGTAGCTTCACATAAAGTTAATTTCCTGTAAGATATTAAAGCTCCTAAAAAGAAAAAAGAAAAACAAACAAACAAAAAAAACCCCAAAGCAAACAAACAAAAAACAAACAAACAAAAAAACCCTCCCAAAGCAAACAAACAAACCAAAAAAACCCAAAAATCCCCCACAACAAAACAAAAAACCCCCAACAACGACAACAAAAATCCCAAACCAAACCAAAAACCAAAAAAACACAGTACATTCAAAATAAGATCAGAGGGCTGGAGCACCTCTCCAGCTGAGAAAGCTGGAGTTTTTCAGCCTGGAGAAGGCTCCAGGAAGATCTTACAGCAGCCCTCCATTACCCAAGTGGGGCATGCAAGAGTAGGAAAGGGACATTTTGGAAGGTCATGAAGTGATTGGAGAGGGAGGAATGGCTTTAAACTGAAAGGGGTCAAGTTTAGATTAGATATTAGGAAGAAATGTTTTACTGTGAGGGTGGTGAGGCACTGGAGCGTTACGCAGAAAAGCTGTGGCTGCCCCATCCCTGGAAGTGTTCAAGGCCTGGCTGGATGGGGCGTCAAACAGCCCAGAAGGTGCCCCTTAGTAGAGGCATTTGGAACTGATCTTTAAAGTCCCTTCCAACCCAAACCATTCTATGATTCTATGGTAAAAAAAGTTCAATACATTTTAGGCTGCAATTGTAATAGAAAAGAGAAATAGTTTGCCTGACAGTTTAAAACCACATTTATTCTGATAAATGCAATGGATACAATTAGACAATCCATATGCTTACTTATATATTTAGCATTGGTATCTTTCTTGAATATATCAGTTTTCTGAAGAAGTGTTTTCAATCATATATTACTCCAAAATAATTTAAGTAATTTAACCTTATATGTATACTGCCTCAAAACCTTTAACACATAAACTGTCATTGAAATAAACTTTTAATTAACAGGGTAACAATTCCACAGCATAACAATGAAAAGTGTATTTGTCTTTACATTTATTTTCTCTGAAAAAAACATTGAAAGTAACAAAAATAGTAACTCCCATACTTGCATGAGTGACTTAAAAGAACTTCCTGGATCAGTTCTGAACAGAAATTAATGAAATTTTGCCAAAAAATGTATTAGGTTCTAAAATTACTCTTACATGTCATGGCTGTTGAGCTGGTAATGAATTCGTGCACCATCTTCTCCAATTCTGGGCTTATTATGAAATTAATGGCTGTCAGAACAGTCTCTACTCCTGAAGCTGTTGTATTACTCAATTCAGAAACAATACTTCCAAATACCAAACCTAAGATCATCCACACCAAACAGCACACAACAAACTACATCAGTCTTACTCTGGAATCTCTCTTCAACTTCCAGTGATAAAATTCAGGGCATCCATTTGACATAACACAATTTCTACATGTAGTTCCAGTCTCTGTATCTCAGGGAAGACACGGCAGAGTTAGAAGTGTACAGCCAAGGAGTGGAGCAGATGCCCTACACATAAATAAAGAAGTTTGGAACTCTCAGAAGTAAAAGTCTGCAGAGAATATGAGCACTTTTTATAAGATTGTAACAACAGTGGGTTAAGGTGAATAACAAAGGGCTCCTCACCAAGTTTTGTGCGACACCAAAACACAGCACCAACTTGGTAACCAAACAAAAATACCTCATTTAGACAGCAGATAGTGAATTTGGGAAATCTGTCATGACAAGGGTTCTCCAGGCTGACAGCATTATCTGCATTATCAGTATTATTGAAAAGAGAAATTAGATACAATAAAGGAAAACAGTTTCTAAAGTTAAAATGTGGTTTAGCATCTTGCACTATTGCTATCAAAATCAGAATGGTGGGGTCAGACTGCAGCTCTGACGTCAGCAAGAACCTGCTTCTGTTTGAATTCTTAACTTCTATTTTCTTATCTTGCATTTGAAGTATACTTAAAGGTACTGCAAATCCTGATCCCACAAAGATCAGTTTCTCATCCTTGATTTCTGGCCTTCTTTGCAGGAAGACTGCTAGAAAAGCCTCATAGATTAATTTTACTAGAATATTTAAGAAGTGATCAGCACTATGTTAAGGGCTTCATTCTGTTATGAAGAATAAAGAAACTGGCAGCTTATCTGCATCAGCCTTTGCTGAGCCTTAAAACATCATCACAGTACTGTAGAAATGCTCTTTGACAGACAAATGATTTTCTAACTTGAAATTAGGTGAAGCTAACTTCAGTTGTCAGGGTTATTATGTCAACTCCTACAAACAATTTTCACAGGATTCATTCAACCAATTGCGTGGCAACTCTGCACAGCAGAGGTTAAAATCTGTAAGAAACAGATCTTGTACACACATTCATATCATCTACTGCTTATGTTACCTCACACAGAGACCTGTGTTTCAAATCTTGATCCTCAATCTGTTTTCCAGGCTGCTTTATCAGATTACTTCTTAGTCTCAGGAAAGTGTTCCATCTGAGGTTTTATCTGAGGACATTACTGCAAAAGAAGACAGGAAGTCTGCTTCTCATTGAAAACTTTGCAAAGATGAAGGATTGAGAAAGCTTATGTAGTCACTATAATCCTAATTCCTTCCAAAAAATGTAAGTTTATCACAAAAGCAAAAGCCTTCTGAAAGTGGGAAGGAGCAAAAAGTATCAGTTCCACTGCTGTGGGATGGACAGAATTAAATGTTGATTGGATTGGCACAACAGAGATAAAGCAAGAAAGTAAAATATTTTGAGGAAATTGTAAAAATTACTCCCCATACTCCCAGCGATTCAGTGTGGAAAATGGTTCCCTTAAAAATATTTGACTTTGTATTGAATATTATTCTGGAAATGCCAAATATAACTCCATGAAAGATGACTAAACTAAAAAAGATTCAAAGATGCCTTTGAAGAGGATTAAAAAACCCAACAAAAAAAACCCCAAAAAATTCCCCAACCCCAACCAGGAATGCAAGAGAAACAGAAACATTCAAAAGTGTACTCCACAATGAAGAACATAATTTTTCAAGCCATTATTAGTAGNCTCTCTGTCCCGCCGCTGTCCGTGCCTCTACAAACCGGAGTCAGGAGATGAATGCGTGGGAGTCCGGCAGTATTTTCCAAAACAAAAACTTCACGCATCTTCTTCTCCTGGTTCACCGTCAGACTGTTTTAAAGGTACAGAACTCAATATACATCACAAGCAGGGCAGACGATTGGGGATACAGGCATCATAAAGTCACCCTAGGACAGCTACATAAAATTTGTGAGGTATTCAATTTTCTAAAATAGTCCCTTTGTGGAAGAAATATCTCAAAGTCCCTTCCAACCCAATGTGTTGTGTTGAAGACTATGTGAAAGTGTTGTGAATTTCTGCATGACAACATCAGAAAAAGAACAGATTCAATAACAAAGATGTTTATTAAAGATAGTTTTTGCTGCGTGACAGAGCCAATGAATACAAATTCACTACCTTTCAATTGTCCATCCTTTCCCTAATTTCTTTTTTTAATTTCAGTTTGTGCTTATAGCATAGAGTGTAATGTTTTTCAGCTAGAAGTGAGATGATTGCATAGTTTTTGTTCCTATCTGTAGTACAATTCACAAAGTCTCGACAGTAAATCAGTTTGTAGCAATTAAGTTATTGTGAAGATTATTTCTTCTTTCTCAGAAACTCAGAATTCTGAGAATATTCACACCACAGATTACATTTTCTTCCTCAGAAAATATTCCAGCCCTGCAGGCTACTGTTCACATTTTCACTTGTTCCACTGAAACAATAAACATTTTACATGGTCATTTTATTCTCCCCAAAGTTTGCACTGACAGGTTGCATACTGTGAGCCCCCTGTATTATGTATATAATCCTCCTAAAAGCATATTTATGATATCATTAACTCTGAGTAACATACCAAATCCATTACTCTTTTCTGATTACTGCAAGGCACACTATGTGTAACATGTATAATAAATGTAGCTATAAAATACTTACGGTACAAGGAGTTTTCCTCACACTAGCATTCAATCTGTATTACCAAGAAGTGATACTATTCCCTCACTGAACTAACAGCTATGATAAAGGCCACTAGGAGTGAAGCAGAGATTAAACATCAAGAAGAAGCAAAAAAGTTGAGCAGAAAACTGATTGCCAAGCTCCCCTCAAAACTCAACAATGTTCCAGAGATATTTCTGCAGATACCCATTCTGACTTAATACTGTAATTTCATAATGAATACACCAGATGATACCAGCATGCCCATAAGGAAGATCCTTGTATCATACTGCATAACAAACATTTTCCACACTATTTGACATCATATGCTAATTATATAATGTAGAAACTGCCTGCAAGGATTTCCATCCCTCTTGCAGGTAAGCTATTAGAAAGCAAACCATTTCCACTTGATCCATCTTCACTTAAAACTTATGTGATTGTACCTCTTTTCCAGTCCTTACCACACACAACATCAAACAAAAATACTCAGACATAATCAGAACTGCAAACAAGTTAAGAAAATTCTACATCTTTTATGGTATAAAACATCCTACATTAACATTATGTTACATTACATTAACATTACAACAACACACCATGTAGATGTTAGGAGATACATGGAACACAGGCATGAGCATATATCCACTATCCTTCTACTACAGAATGCTACAAAACAAAACTTAACTAATCTCACTAACTGTTTCTGCTTTTTTTGATTTTCTTCCATACACAGCCTGCATTGTATGCAAAGCAATTATCTAGGATGCTACTAAGGCATACAAGTCTGTACATATAACCACTGGTCTAAACCAGGAGCTTTAGGTAAACTTCCACTTATTAAAATATCTGATTACCACTTTGTCTCTTTTTCTCAAATACTCTCCCTCCCCACTGTATTTTCCATTTCTTCCCCATGCTCTGCTCTGCACTCACTGTCTCCACTGCGCACCTTTTCCAAGTTTTTGACTATTTGTTGCATATTATCTCTCTGTATAGTCCTTCTATCTGAGTCCAGGTCCAAGTGTCTTACAGATGAATTATCACAACTGCTTGCCCTATTCTTTATTTCTTTAGGTAGCAAGAGAGAAGATGCTTGTAAATTAAGCCTATGATGTCTAGCCCTGCCAGACTTACATAAACCCATGTCCATATATAAATACATACCAGTATTTTAGTGAATTTAAAGAAGGCAAATCTGACTGCACAGTATCAAGTTCAACTGTTTATCAGAATTTTTTCTAGTACTCTAACACTTGATTTTTGAGAAAAAATATTTATTATGACTATATCCAACATGAATTCTGTTTAGACCATATAATAGCACACTAAACCAACACCACTTTTAAATCAGTTGCTCTATGGGAGAAAGCACATGATGCAAATTTAAAAATGGTTGGCAATGCAATTATTAAAGCTAAATATACATAAGTGATGCACAAATTATTTGGGCTTCCCTAACATATTGACTTTTACAAGGACTTGGCCCATAAAATACCCTTAAGAAAAACTGAAACATTTTCCCATCAGGTTTCTTTCATCATAAATGCCTTCTCATTTGCTAAGAATATTTTGTTTCTCAGTCTCTGACAGAAGTGTCTAAAGGAACCTGGAGAAAAAAAAAGGGGAGACAAGATGGACTATCGCAAGAACTTTTTTATAACAAGTCTTTCCTTAAGATTTTATTCATAGATAATTAAGTTACAATTTATTAATATATCCTGAAATTATGAACATACCATTCATAAATTAATTAAGTATTTTAATGTTAGCAAACAAGGCAGGAAAAATCAACAATTAACGAACAAACAATTAAAATTAACAATTAAAAAAACAATTAACAAAAAAACACTTAGTAAGAACATGGTAGTGTTGTGTCCTACACAAATGCAGGATGGTGAAAAAGTAACATGAATACATATGCGTTTCAAAAGCACTCTTTCCAAGAAATGCAATGGGACACTTGAGTAAGTAAGACTTCAAGATTTAATTAAACCTTGTATGGTGACAAAGGCAATGTAAGAATCCAAACCATCTCTCCAATCCCCCAATTTGCAACCTCTTCAGTTATTTCAATGAAATTTTCTATGTAAATTAGCTTAATTGAAGGAAGTGGTTAGCAAAACTTAATTTCAACTTTGTTCCAAATAAAACAATGAGAAACTACACTCTCATCCTAAGATTATTCTTAACTTTTATATCTAGGTACATTCCTCCATAGCTGTGCCAAAGTTAAGCCAAGTCTGAGCTGCTGCCTTGGAATTTTTTCAAGCATCTCATTGCACAGCCAACTTTCCATTCTTTCTTTTTCCACAGAGCAAGAATTTAACTACAACTAACCAAACAGAAGAAAACCAAGATCATGAAGCACTTAGAAACAAAGAAAAAAAAAATCCCTTTTACTTCCTTGGTCTGCAGTTCCACATACCATTTAACTTTAATATAACGGCATACTTTATTATATTTTATATCTTGGATGTTTTTCTTTTTTGAATTCCTAAAGCAAATTTTACTTCATTCCAAAGAATTCAATCCCTCCATGATCAGTAACTGAACATTTCTGAGCAGTTTATAGCTCTGGGATATGTGTGTGTCATCTTCTGTGCTCACAACTTAATTGCTTTGCTGTCACCCTATGCCTCTGGTCCTCTGAGCTATACCTTTCTCCTATGGTCATAGCTCATCTTACATGGAGTTTGCAACTTATTACGCTATTAGTCATAGTAGTGGATGAGAGTCTGTGGGAAAAATGTCTTTTCAATACACAATCCTATAATACTAAACTAAAATCAAAATGGATAAGGGAACAATTTCTTGGTCACTATGCAATTTTCTATTACAGTTGAAGAAGCTGTAACGGAGCCTCACGTAAGCCTAAGAAACATGCAAAGTATGCCTGACAAGCCCTATCAGGAAGCTAAGTAAGGTAAGACAAGTCTGTAGCCAGTGACAGACAATGAAAATATTATTTTGAGATATAGGTATGAGTCTGCTACCAGAACAGGGCTCCTGGTTTGGAACCAGCAGCTGTGGGACTGCAAATAGCTGGTCTGTAGGCAGAGCAAACACAGAAAATGACACCACAGAATTTCAACAACGCTGTTGGGCCAAAATCAGTCCTACCCATGCAGCTTTGTTAGATGTCTCATAGCTGTACTTAGCTGGATGCACATCAACCCCTGGCCACTGGGTGTAGATCTATTTATTTTTTTTTTTCAGCCAGTGTTCAAAGCTCAGCAGCTATTCTGCCTGCAACAAACCCCAGAGCCCTTCCAGCAACTACTTCCAACTTTCATCTCCAGTAACAACCAGAACTACACATCAGGTTCACTTTTTGATTTTATGCTTAAAGTGGGAATACTTCCATAATCAAGGTTCTCTTCCTACACCCTCTTTACCACCTGTATCTTCTGAACTAATTCACCTTTCAGCCAGGTATCTATTTGTGAGTGAATCAGCCATAAAAAACGTGATAAAATATTTACAAAGAGACAGGACATCACATTTCTTTACTAAGAACACTAATTCATTCCAAAATCCTATTGGAAAGGCCAGACAACAGGCAAGACTTCTGGAAAAAAAGAAATCACTAATGGGAGATGAACATCTCTACTATTTCTTTGAAACAAAATAATATAAGAATATATTTTTCTGCTTTCAACCACTTATATGTTAAAAAATATAAAATACATATTTTGTAACCAGAAGTTGACAAGTAGAATGGCAAATTTCAAGTGAAAATGGACACCTATGTATTCCTCTAAAGTCTTCACAACTTAATTTTTCTACACTGCCTCTGCTGAACACAAATAGTGTTTTCTGTATGGATTTTGGCCCTCATTTTTTTTAATCATTCAATTAAAGGAGCTATTATTTTTTATTAAAAAATACTCATATGAACTAGGAAAAAGGGATTAATCAGAAACCTAGTTCTACACAGAGAATATCTGCCAAAATCTCATTAATTCACTGAGAGGTAGGTCTGCAAGGCAATAAAAATCATCTTTTTAAAAGAGATTATTGTTCTCAGTCAATAAAATATGCACTTTTCACTTTTAAAGGAGTTATGTTTTGTCTTCTAAGAAAGGCAAAGTAACAAAAATATCTAGTTCTATATACCTGAATATTTTTTTAATACTTAAAAGAGAGCCAGCTAATATACTTGTGAAACTAAAACATATCTGTTCATAAACTTATAGTTCAAGCAATCGATTACGAGGTCAGCAATCACTCGCATAAGCAGGTGCTAAATGAACTGTTTTCCACATGAAAACACTGCTCAAGAAAATAATATTTAAAGGCTGCTCTCAATACAGGAACTTCTCATGTTTCAGTAATTTAATTTTATCTGTTAGAACCATGCAAGTTGCCAAGGATTAAGTTTTTTCCTTCAGCATAATATGAAATGTATTTTACTGAATGCCTGAAGCCTTTCTATATTTATCTGTTATTCAGAGGAGTTATTGCTCAGTAGTCAGTGGTATACACCATCGCATATGTAAGTCAAAAACTGGGCTCTGAGAGGGTGCACAGTCCATGAATTCAGATAAGAAATTGCAGAATGAATGAAAAAAGTTACATTCTTTTGAGAAACCAATGTTTTCACTGTCGGAAATGCATTCCTCCAGATGATCAAATGAATCTCTGTCTTGGTTTGGAAAGAGAGGTATCTGCCAGGGAAAGCTGGAGCTTCCCTTGGCATAGAGAATGTAAACCAACTCCCTCCAAATTATTATAATTTTGCAATTAGGGGCTTTCAGGAAAAGATATGGGAATAGGAATAACAGTTCTTTACTAGGAATATTAAAAATACAAATGCAGTAGTACAAAAAAAAGGCCAAAAACAAACAAGCAGACAAACAAAAAATTCTAGAAACCTTGACAGAGTCAGAAATATGACTTGACACCCTGTTGGTCAGGGTGTTGGAAGCATTCCAAATAAATCCTCCTAGAATGATAGATGTGGTTCTGTTGGAGTAGAGATGATCCTGTAAAAGGGTCCAGTAGTGACAAGATGGGTCCAGACTTCCTCTGGGAATCCAAGGGAGACAGGCTGCACTGCTGTTCTGAATCTCAGCTTTTATCCAGGTAGGAATGCTTGGCTTCCCTCACTGGGTGGAGCATCTCACAATGAGATGATGTAATGTTTTCAGTCATGTGGTGAGCCTTAATGGCCCATTAGCAGTAGATATCCCCCTGGAGGGAGGATGGGTTGTGGAAGAGATAAGGAACATTGCTCCACCTGGTTTTAACAGCTGGACCATTAACAGAAGGTACCTGCCCCCTTGCCCCTGGAGTTATGAGGAATGGGTTATACAAGAGACAAAGAAAAAAACCCAAAAAACTTCCCCAACCAGTTTCAACAGATGGGAAAAAGAATACTTTTTTGGTTACATATTGCAACCCAAGACAACCTCATAATCCTCTGCAGTAGCACAGGAGACCTTCCTGATTTCAGTTCCCATGCCCAATATTAGAATAAAGTACTGCAATAACAGTAGATAAAAGCACATAGAGATAGTTCCGTGCAATTTCAAAACTTTAGAACTTTAAACCGACATTTAGAACTGAAAAACCAATTTCCTATTTAAAGATTTTTTTTTCACCCGATTAGATTTACTTTTTCATCATTTTCTATTCTAGTTCAGGGATTTTTATGATGTAAACACAAGCCATAACTTGACTGCCCTGCCCATACACACTCAACTATAAAATAAATATGAGTCTCTTCCTGATGCCTTCTCTTTACCTGCCTGCTCTTAATGTTACTGGTTTGGTAAATGGATTCTTCAGCATTTGCAGTTTGCTAAGCAAGTAAAGGATATTTTGCTCAAAATATAAATTGCCAGTAACCAAGAGACAAAGAAGATTATATTTAAGAATGGTATTTACTCCCCTCTCCCCATGTATAATTGCATGATGTTTCCACAGGCGGCCTTTCGGAAACTATAAGCCCAGTAGTGCCTTACCCATAAGTTCCTGTTACTGCTCTTGCAGGAGCAAGAGAAAGTCAGACTAGGCCATTAGCAAATTGAAAAAAATAATGAACTGATTTTCTATTGGAAACATCGTAAGCCTCTGTAAGTCAGATCTGACGAAGGAGCATCTGTGAGTAGATGGCTTAGAAGGAGAATGACCATGCTGAGCCCACTCCTTCCCATGGGAGGCCCTGAGCAATAGGCTGAACCGAGCGACCACATGGCTGGAGTCTGGCTGACCCACTCCAGACTGAAGACACAGGACTGTGTCAATAAAAACCTCTGGAGGTGCCCTGTATGATGTTGAGCTTTAAGTGAGAGAGTACCCAGCATCAAGTCACCAATTCAAGTGTTGCTCTGTCTAGCTAAGTCTTAAAAATCATTCCAGGAAAGTGGTTTTATAGCCTTTAAGCAACCTGCTCTCATGCTGCAGTACCCCATCCTCCAAAGGGAATTTTATTCCTTACTCCTAAGCCAAACAACCCAAGCAACCCCTTGTTATAATACCTGGTAGTACTAAGGTGATTTTGTCTCCATCAACTTTGTAACTGCCCTCAAATACCTGGAAGGCAGCTACTAGATCAACCTTTTGCTTCATCTTCACCAATGTTTAGAAGTACAACAGCAACACAACTAATGTTTTTCAGGAATCTGAATTTAGATCCTTCAGAACCTGCTTGCTATAGAACCTGCGAACTTTTAAGTTATTTTAAAAGGTTTGGAAACTTCTACACCAAGTCTAGTAGCCAAAGTTATCAGAAAAAGGAAGGGAAGTATCTCTCAGAGTAAAGGTTGCACAGTCTTGGAAGAAATTCAAGCCAGAGCCTTGTGAAAGCGTTATGGCAAAGAGCAGAGTTACTGACAGTAGATGGTTTTAATTCTGAACAGTTGAGCAAAGTAACACAACAATTTTCTCCAGCCACACAGGCTGTGTCTCTGTGGGGATCACCCTTCTCCACACTGCAGAAGCTTTTGCTGATTTTTTATACCTTGCAAAGTCTCCCTGTGAGTTCCCCTGCAGAGATGCAGCTCTGCACTGCAGCTCAAGTAAGGCTGTACCTAACAAACTGCAAGGCCTTCAGGCAGTCTTTTTCACTGGAGTCACTGGTGGAGTTTCTGAAGTAAAAGGGAGTAAATAAATACATAAAATCATTGTTTGAAATAAACAGACTTTATATTACAAAATTCTAACTATAAACTTTGCAGAAAACTTACCAAAGAATATAAAAAACACTACAGTTTAACTGGTTGCTGTAGCAGATGTATCTAAAGCACAGCTATAATTTCTCTTTTTGGGAGGGAGAGGACACTTCTGCCAAGGCATAAACAAAAGACTCAGCACATGTGTTGCCATGCTGGCACATAATTCAGGGTCTTTGCCATAAAGTGAGGTAAAATTAATTACTGTAACATAATTAATACCCTATAAACTCAGGACCAAATGAAAATTTCTGTTGAAAACACTATTTAATGAGAGATTAAAATTCCAAATCTGAGCTGACTTTATGTAATTCAATTAATATAGGATTAACTATGTAGCATGTACTAACAAGTTTGAGAAAAGTATTTTCCTTAAGTGATATTTGATGTTCTTTTTTTTTCCTGTGAAGGCTGTTTACATGGCAAAGAATGGTTTGTAGCTAAATCTAGAAACTCCTGATAAAAGTGGAACCTTTTGAGCACAGACTCTGTTATTTGCTATTCTAGGACATTTTGCCACTCCTAGTAGGAGGGAGGTGATCCCTCAGTCATCTCTTCTATGGTAAGAAACTTTCTGAAGGAGTAGGGAATAAAGGTTAGCTGGCAATTAGCTCTACTTGTTCTTATCTTTTGCATCCCCACCAGTCAATTTCCCTACACAGAATTGGAACAGATTTATTAAATCAGTATTCTTTCACATCCTTCTTGCTGACCAGACATTTTTAAATTATAGCATCTTGGCTGAAATTCATAAGAAGTAAGATTCAGATATTCTACTGAAACCAATCCCAATTCATTTTTAAAGAACAAAACAGATTAAGAATTTACATAATCAAAATACATTACTTTTAGTATACAATTAGAAATATAGTAAAGATAATTTTTATTCTCTGGTATTACTGTGTTTTTACTGACTTCACTGGAATGCAGAAATAAAATTTTGTGTTACTAACATCGTAAGATGTGATATCTCTGAGAAAAAGTAGACAGACATGAAATTACATTTATAGGAAAATATAAATTGGACAAAGCCTCAAACACATTACTCATTTTAATTAACTGCCTGACTCTCATTGCCAAAAAGCAACAATATTTATGTGATGAGATTTTTAGAGCATCAGAAGGGACACCGGATAGCAAAACAATTGTAGATGAGAGGTGTTACCCTTCCCCCCTAAGAAGAACTGTTTCAAGGGTTTTTTTAGCATTGTCTAGTTTAATACAAAGTTTTAGATAAAGCTTGCAAAGATCAACAACACCAATTACTGCATTAATCACAGTAATTAACGGATGCAGTTATTCAGTCACATTCTCTTGAACCAAACATCACTCTTCCTTAAGATTGCAAAAAAACACACAAAAAGCATGTTCTGGGTACTTGAATTTAGCTTCTTTAGATTCTTAAATGCATTCAGTCATTTATGGAATTCAGAATATGAGTTATTTATATTGAGTTAAGGATATATGAGATTCCAATACTATTATTTACTGAATATCATGATTCTCCCATAGTTTCTATTATACTGTACGTTTTGTGGAAACAGAGAAATAACTCAAATCCAAGAGATGTTACTGCTTCTCCAGAAATATTAGGCAGCTCCAGGACAAGGCATTCTAGCATGAATGCAGAATTCCCTGCAAGCACCAAGTGCATGCCTCTAAAGACATAAGACATGTTTTCCCTGCTGCTAGGCTGTGGGATGCTATGGTAAAGATTAAGATTGGAACAAATGAAGGTATCCAAGTATTTTCTGTTTGAACCCAATAGTCCTCTACCAGTCAACAAAATCACCGAAACACTTTGGACAACTAAACTACCCCAGAGAGAAGAGCTAGTGTCAAATAGCCAGCAGCCCTCTCAGGGTGGGATACAACATTTTTACTAGTTGTTTTCGTCCAAAAACAAACGCACCAGCACTTCAAATTCACTTCCTAGGCTTCTGGCTATTAAATTGAGAATCTTAATATGATCAGAAGAACACCACTCTTGTGTATCAACAAAATCTGCTTAGCACAGAAATAGGCCTTTAACATTCTGCAAATATTTTCAATAAACAGTATTACTAAAGATCAATTCAGAACCTAACGGGAAAATAAATATTATTTTAACAGTGTAATGAAATTTTTTAGTTGAATACAAAGGTTGTCAGAAGCCAATAATGTGCATTTGTATTACACTCACACACCCTTCAATATCACATACCACTTCTGTTCAGGAACACAAATAATGTAACGATGGGAAAATTCTATTTCTACTATACTAATAAGATTTGTTATACTCATTAGTGGTATCATACAAACTCTAAATCAGGTTAAATATAAATACAACAGTACTGACATTTCATGAGAGCATACAGAGCAAAAGTTCTCAAGAACCTTCCCACTATTCCCACAGCAACCTAACAGACATGATGCGATAAAACCCACAGTAATTCAATGGAGCCACTATCATCCCCTATCACTGAGGCCAGTGGCAGGAACAGCTCAGGTCCAGCCTGGTGATCTATTTTACCCCTCAGAAGAGAAGGCAAATAGACCTGTTGTGTATTGGGGATGGCCTCTGAAGTCCAAGTGAACTTCCACAGGATGACAGATGGAAAAAGCTGCATAGTACACCAAAAACAACCCCAAGAAACCTACAGAAACCTTTGAGAGCAGAGGGCTGACCCATCTGACCAGAAGCACCTCCTGGGCCATCTCACCTTCCTGTAGCAGATGTTGTCAACAGTGTAGAGAGGTGAGACAATGTCAGAAATCACATGATATTCAAGCATTTTGTTTGGCAGTTGTTACAAACAACATCCATAATTTATACACTTTACCACAGTAATAGCTTCTTTGTATTTGTCAACCCATGTCTTTTCTACCATATGATATAACCCGCATGTAACTCCTGAGGAAGTGAATTTAAAATCCATATGATTACATCAACTGGCTTCCCCTGATCAGCTACGTGGGTTACTTTTCATATAAGGACAATAGCTTTGACAAGCAACACTTTCCACTCATGAAGCCCTGCTGGCTGTGACATGTTTCAGTATCTCCCAGAATAACCTGCTTCATAATTTTACCAGCCACTGAAGTGAAACTGATAGGCTTGTAGCTTCCAGGGTCATATTTCTTGCCTTAAAAATTGCAACAAGGCTGGCCAGCTTCCATCTGGGACCGCTCCAGATTCCCAAGACTTCAAAAATTATTGAGAGAGACCTCACAAGAACATCAGCCAGATCCCTGAGTATTCTTGGATGAATTCCATCTATTACTTTTTGGGTGGAAATTGCCCAATGTTTTAATCTGTTTAGAGGAAAGCTGTTTAGAAAATATGCCAGGTGGTACAAGAACTTCATCTGTATTTCCAGGATACTTCAAATTGTTTTCTTACTTTCATAAGTAAATTTGACTGCTAAAACATTTGAGACAAATGCTAAAATCTGATCTTTCAAAAAAGTTCTATGTGTCCCCTTGAAAATGATCTAGGGTTTTCTAAAGCAGATCTTACATCTAATTCATTGATGCTTATGTTTCAAAAGGATGTTTGAAGCAAGAGAAGATTTTATGAAGATGATTATATACACTGAACTCACTTTGGAATGAGTTCAGTGGTTGCCTCAAGCTCCTCACTCTTATAAAGACACAAATTAGGTGATGCCAAGTATCAAAATGTAGCATCAGCAGTGCTAGATAAGACATTTTACTGATCTCAGATTTTGTAATGTAGGAACATCTTACTTAATTCCTGGTGCTTTATCTGAGCATCACCAGTAGCATAGTGCCATAAGCTAAATTCAGACAAACCTTTGTAAGAACAAAGTAGCATTTAACTGATGTAAAAGAATACAACCTTTCTCTGAGGAACTGACTCAAAAAGACGTTGTCATTCAACTAAATAAAGTCAGGTTTCATTTGAGAAACTTCACTGTCTGTTTTTAGTCATTTTAGCAGCACGAAAACCTAGCTCAGAAAATTTAAATGTTCATACAAAACTTTGTCATCTCCAAAAACAGCCAGAAACAATGCTAACACACTGTGTGTTTAAGTGCAAGAACATGATATACAAGACACTCTACATTAGCATCCATAGTCTGAAAGTTAACTAAATATTCCAGAAGAAGATGCTAGAAAATTTAAAATTAGTTAATATATACAGACCACTTCCTACTAAAAATGCTGCAGTGGAGATTACTGGATAGAGTTTCATTGTCTTTAGAAGAATTTACTGTTAACTAAGTTTATGTATTCGCATCATCTTTTAAAATACAAGAAACAAGGGGCAAACTGATCTGCTTAGGGGCACGACTGAAAAGAATTAGCTGTGCACAATTGCAAGCAAAGATATTAACTGAAAAGAAATTAAATCTGCCATGCAGATTCTGAGTTCCAAGACTGTAGTAAGATATAATCTTTTCCACTAGCAATAGAAAATTAATGTGGACCTTCTCTTGCAGCACACAAGAAATCACAGAACCATTTTAGACAGATTCTCATAGCTTACCAAGTACAACTCTCAAAGTGTTTCACACTACTTACTTTCATATATTAACACCTATTAAATCATGTTCATTACTTGAGATATAACCAATAAAACACCACCGAATCTTTTTTAATCCATTCTCTGATAGGAAAAAAAACCATGGCTTGACATTATTTTCATCTATGATCCTCGGTATATTGACTGTAAAATCTCAAAGGAGAAGTGAAGCCCAACAGTGTTGTCTTCATAATTTTACTCAAGAAACACCAAAAAGAAAAATATCCAGCAACTATTTCTACAGAAATCCAGTTTTTTCACATCTCATATTTTGTTTGTTTTGATATACTCACCAAAGAGATATAACAAGGTAAAAGAACTACACATCAACACTGAACCGCACGAAAGTGCCACAGAACATCATCTAATGTGTTGTAGATTGCCTACCACATGCTCTTTCATCCCACTAAATGATCTGTGTTAACTGTGCTTCTAATGCTTGTACGTAGTCTTGGTATTTAGACACAAAATGGTAAGGAAAAGCAAAAAAGATGGAAACTACTTTTTACTTTTCAGGCTGTATGAGGCATAGACACAGAAGACAGTGTACCTTTCTCCCTATTCTTTCTTCTGTTCAAGAAAAGGTGCTTATGGAAATGCACATTTCTTCAAGAGGAACCAAAAGTACCAGAAAGGAAAAGGCTACAATAATACTGTTATCTTAACAAAGAATAAGCCAAAACATGCTTGAAGAAACTTAATTCAAATTAGTTAAAAAATACCATGTGGAGCCCAGAACATTAATAGCCTGAAAGATGTTCAATATTTTTTTCATTTCAACTGGTCAGAGTAACAGTGGAACCTAACTTCCAATACAATTCAAAAGCTCCAGGACTTTTTCCCCCAAACCAGAAGTAGTTGTCATGTAATGAAAGGAACCTGCTGTACATCTTGCATTAGTGAAATAACTGGTTATTAAGGGATAAACAGATATATAAAGTGAAGGAAAGATTCTTCTCTCCTATAAGGCATAAATTCCTTTCTTCAGTGTCAAAACAATTTGTGACAGAAAAGACTTGTGAATTACATTTGTGCTACCAAAATGAGAGAGTTCACAGTATCTATTAGACATTTAAAAAATGAAATTACCCTTTGTCAAAACGAGTATTATTATTTTCACCAGTGTCTGGCATAATGAATTATATCAATTAAAATATGTACTCTAGAATTAATGAAATCTCTGCATAAGCAGAAGTAAGTAAAATCTCCAGAGATGTAACTTATGATCAGATTTGAATATGAAACATGGACCCCTTTTTTTCTCTTTTTATTGAATTTAGTAAGCTTCAGCTCAAACAGACTTCTTTTATGGCTCTATTTGTAACTTCTCTGTAAAGACCATGCTCCAGCTGGGCATGCAAGGCAAGAGTCAGCCTTCACTGCAGTGACCATGAGACAGTGGGGTTTGTGATCTTGAGAGGAAGGAAGAAAGCAGAAAGCAGACTGCTAACACTGAGCTTCAGGCAAGACTTCAGCCTACTCAGAAATCAGCTTGGAAGAATTCTACAGTATATAGTCATGGTAAAGGAAACCCAGAGCAGCTGATGGATTTTTCAAGCTTACGAATGGTTGGTCTTAACAATCAAGAAGTCAAAGTTGACAAGATGCCTGCAGGGGTAAATAAAGTGTCCCTAACTGGACTGAGACAGAAGAAGGCAGTATTCAGGAGGTAGAAGCAGGAACAGGTAATCTAGAAGGAAGAAAAAGACACTATTCAAAGATTAGGAAAGCCAAAGCCCACCTGGGCATCTGAGACTAAGAGAAGCTGAGAGATTTGGGACTGTCCACCCAGAAAAAAAAATACTCATGGAACCTCCTCAGCATATATAAATACTGATGGGTGCAGCAAGGAAGACTGACTCAGATCCAGAAGAGAAAAGGGGGAACAAGGACAAGCTGAAATACTGAAATATGACCAGCAAAAGAAATAGGAAAGAACGCTGATTAGATCAGTGGACTGTGAGGTGGACTGAAAAGCAGAGGCTGAGTTCAAAGGGTAGTGATGAGCAAGCAGAAGAATTTCCAGCTGTAGGTCAGTCACTAGTGGAATATCCAGGAAGTAGATACTGGGACCAGTACTGTTTAGCATTGCAATTTATGGCCTGGTAATGGGACAGAGAACACCTTCTGAAAGTTTGCAGACTACATAAAGCAAGCAGGAAGGGTGATACAAAGGATGTTTGTGTTTCATTCACATGAACATTGAGAGCCTGGAGAAATAGGTCAAGAGTTTAATGAAGGCCAAAGAAAAGTGCTCAGTCCTGGGAAGGAATAACCTCATACCCCAATGCAAGGTTGGGGCTATTGCTACTGGAAAGCAACTTTGTAGAAAAAGATCTGGGGTTCTGGGTGGACACCACGTTGAGCACGATCAAGGATTGTGAGCCAGCAAAACACCACTGAAGTAAAGAAGGCTGGCAGCAGCCTGGGCTGC